>CAUYQU010057111.1:0-40909 GCA_963574635.1 Cheracebus regulus
CCCAACCTTCCCATTCACCACCCCAAATTCTCTTTTATTTTTTCTCTTTTTTTCAATTTCATTCACCAAAAAAAAAAAAAAAAAAAAAAAAAAAAAAAAACCTTCCCCTCTTTCTTTCTCTCTTTTATTCTAAAAAAAAAAACCTTGGTCTCAAAGAGTTTCCAAAGAGGAAGTTCCAGTGAATATATGTTCGTAAATAAAGATCATAGTACACATTTTAAAAATACAAAAGACAGGTTACGGCATATGGGGGATATAATAAGGACCAATGTGCATCTAATGTGAGTTCCAGAAGAAAATATTAAGGAGAATAGGAGAAAGGCAATATTGAACAGTTAATGGCTGAGAGTTTTCCAAAATTCGCAAAATACACAAATCTTCAGATTCAGGCCACATTTAATTAGCATCCTCACTCTTTCTACTGAACTAATTAGGCTAATGCCAACCCCTCATTAGCCTACATGAGAATCCTGGATTGACCACAGTCAAGGTAGCCAGTCATGATGTCAGCCTCTAAAAGAGCAAGAGACAATGAATGCACTTGATTGAATAAGGCTCGTGGGTTGTTTCAGAACACTAGAATTGAAATTATGTATGGTCAATGTAGACCTTCTTTTCAGAATCGGAAGCAGCATCTGGTAGGTGAACTCTGTTAATTCTAACTCCTAGCTCAGCCACTCTGCAATTTCCAAAAGGAAAAATGGAGATAAAAGTATGCATTTGGTGTGGTATACCAGGAAAAGCATGCACTTAAAGCTCAGGATTCACCTAAGTTCAAATTTTGACCCTGTCACTGTGCTTTAGATTCCTACCTACAAAATGAAAATAAAAATACAGTGGGGAAAGGTTTGAGAATTAAGTGATGAGATACCTTGTAAAATACCAGTTAGATCATAGGTACAGACTAAATTATGATTCCCTTTTTACCCGCATCCCTCTTCTTAGGTCATGACTTTCAGACTTTTGCCAAAGACTGAGGCCAGATCCATGTTTCATTTTTAAACAAGTTGTCTACTCTTTTGTTTTGTTTGGTTTGGTTTGATTTTGAGATGGAGTCTTGCTCTGTTGCCCAGGCTTGAGTGCAGTGGTGCGATCTCGGCTCACTGCAACTACTACCTCCCAGGTTCAAGCGATTCTCCTCCCTCGACCTCCTAAGTAGCTGGAACTACAGATGTGTGCCACAATGCCTGGCTAATTTTTGTATTTTTAGTAGAAATAGGGTTTCACCATGTTGGCCAGACTAGTCTTGAACTCCTGACCTCGAGTGATCTGCCTGCCTTGGCCTCTCAAATTACTGGGATCACAGGCATGAGTCACTGCACCTGGCCACAATGAGTTGTCTACTCTTCACAAAATGATCATTCTTGGTATAAAACTTTGTCAGAAAATTTGAAAAACTAAAATTATGTCTACTACTTCCTAACTTCAAGAGGTATATGGCAGGTCTAAAAGAATAGATATTCCCAACCATACCAGCCAGCCACTGTGACTTAGGTGGGCAGTGTGTAAAGGTGGACAGGATGATAGAAGAAGGCAAAAAAAATCCAGCAGGGCAAACTAGGTTCCAAGTCCAGACTTAATATTGGCCAGGGAACATAGGAAGACCATACTCACAGCAGTCTAATATGCAGAAGATTTGACTTCAAAGATAAGGAACACGGACAAAAAAAACGTAAGTGAAAAGTTAGGGATTTAATTTTTCAGGGACTGGCCAACGACTAATGGGAGCCCCATCCCCAGATGATATGGAGCATGTGTCAGATTCCAGGTTTAAACAATGAAGATGAAAAGCCCAGTCAAGGACTGAGCCATACCACTGTTAACCCAATATGTAGTACAATACCTGGCAAAAAGTAAGCCCTTAATCTGTTGCTAATTCTATTGAAGAAGGGATGAATGATAAGGCAACTACCATGACATAAATTAACGACACCAGGTTATTAGTAAGATTAACATTGAGGAATACTATTCAGCCTTTAAAAAGAAGGAAATACCATCATTTGTGAAAACACAGACGAACCTGGAGTACATTATGCTAAGTGAAATAAGCCAGGCACAGAAAGACAACTACTGCATGATCTCACTTACATGTGAAATCTAAAAATGTCAAACTCATAGAGACAGAAAGTAGAATGGCAGTTGCTAGGGCCTAGGGGGAGTAAGGGGCCACAGCCAAGAAATGGGAAGATACTGGTCAAAATATACAAAGTTTTAGTTAGGCAGGAGGAATAAGTTCTGGAGATCTACTGCACAACATGGTGAGTATGGTTAATAATTATGTACTGTATACTTGAAAATTGCTTGCAGCCATAAAAAACAATGAGATAATGTCCTTTGTAGGGACATGGATGGAGTTGGAGGCCATTATCCTTAGCAAATTAACTCAGGAACAGAAAATCAAATACCACACATTCTCACTTATAAGTGGGAGCTAAATGATAGGGACACATGGACGCAGAGGGGAACAGCACACACTGGGTCCTATCAGAGGGTGAAGGTTCAGAGGAGGGAGAGGATCAGGAAAAACAACTAGTGGGTACTAGGCTTAATACCTTGATGATAAAATAATCTGTGCAACAGACCCCCATGACACAATTTTACCTATGTAACAACTTGTGTCAGATAGGGGCACTTGTACCCCTGAGCTTAAAGTTAAAAAAAGAAAAAGTGAAAATAAACATGGAAAATGAGACCAATGGCTAATATAAACTACAGAAAAGAGAACAGAGAAAAATAGGAAGCAGGAAATTAGCAAATAATGGAGAATTTGCCTGATTTGAAGGATGTGAGTTTTCAGTCTGAAAGAATTCTGCAAGTGTTCTGCATAACACACACACACACACACACACACACACACACACACACACAAAGTACATCATTAGAAAGTCTAAGGTATGAAAAATAAAGAAAATTGCTAAAGGTAGATCTTAAATGTTCTCACCACAAAATAGTGATATGTATGTGAGGTGATGGATGTGTTAATTCGCTTGGTTTAATCATTTCACCATGTGTGTATGTATATTTAAAACATCACATTGTATCCCATAAATATATACAATTTTTATTTGTCAATTATACCTTCAAATCTAGAAGTATCTGAAATGAAAAAATAAAGATTAACATTGGAACTGAGGTCAAGTTCTAAAGGCAAGCAGATTCACCCAATGGGAAAAGACCGCAGAGGCAGGGATCAGACAGTCCCTAACATCACACGCGTAGCAGGATTGCTGGGGTTCTGGAGAAGATTTTGTAAATGGGGTTGAATTTGGGGTACAGTGTGTGTGTAGTGTATATGACACTAAACATTTCTTTCATATCTTAAATGCATGTTAGGTTATTTTTTCTGAATTCACTGTTTTTCTCTTAAGAGAAACACACCATAATGTTCACTCCAGTGTTACATTTATTCCCAAGTGTACCCAAGGACTTCAGAAAGCAAACAGTCCATGTCGATGTATTACGCGTGCTTTTATCATGACCTACCTAGATCTGTGGTTCTTAACCAGGAGAGAGGATAGGGATATGTACCCCTGCAGTAGTTTTCTATTGCTTCATAACAAATTACCACAAGGTTAGTGGCTTAAAACAATGCCAGTTTATTAGCTTACAGTTCTGTAAGCCAGAAATCTGAGTACAATGTGACTCACAAGGCTGAAACCAAGGTGTCAGCCAGGCTGTATTCACATCTGGATCTTGAGGTCCTCTCCTAAGCTCCTGCTGGCTGTTGGCAGAATTCAGTTCCCTGCAGCCACAGGACTGAGGCTCCCATTTCCTTGCTATCAGCTGAGGGTTCATTCTCAGCCCTTAGAGGCCACCCACAATCCACACCACATAGCCCTCATAGGCAGTTCATAGCATAGATGTTTGCTTTCTTCTAGGCTAGCCAGAGTGTATTTTTCTGACTTCCTCTTCCCCATCAGCCAGAAAAAAAATCTTTCTGCTTTTAAAGAACTCATGTAATTAGGTTAGATCCACCTATATAATCTACCTAACCTTAAAGTCAACTGATTTAGGACTTGAATGACATCTGACAAATCTCTTCACAACAGCGTCTAGATTAGTTTTGGATTGAATAACTGGGAGACATGTGTATACCAGGGGCTGGGAATCCTGGGGGCCATCCTAGAATTCTGCCTACCACAACCCTCCAATGTTGAGATGTACCCATTTAGATAAAGCATATCATAACAAATGAAAAAAAGAAATATCAACCAGTTGCTTTTTTACTTGTTGCAATATTATTATTTTAGATACTTTACTCATTAACATGGCTCATTTGCTACAGGCTAATAAAACTCCAAACTCTGGAGAGGTAATGAAAAAATAAAATAATAAAATCAAATCAAAGTGTAACCTTAGGCATATCATCACTTTCAACATCTCAGTTTTCACACTTGTAAGGGTGATAACACGATCTTTCCTACCCTCAAAGTGCTTAAGAGTTCAGGCTCTGGATTCAGAAGGCCTTGGGCTCAAATCCTGATCCCTAAAAACTAGCTGTGAAACATAGGGCAAATCACTTAACTCTTTTAAACTTCAATTTCTCTACCTGTAAAATGGGGATAATAGTAGCATCTTCTTCAACTAGTGTATGAATTAAGCTAAATAATATATGCAAAGTACTTAATGTGGTGCCTGTTACCTAGTAAGCAGTAATTTAATGAAAGCGATTATATTATTGTTAAATAATAGATGAAACTGTCTTAGAAAGTATGAAGAACTATTGTTTTGTAACATATTATTACTATATAGACATAGAGAACATACCATTATACAGGTACTGTTAACATATGGTGGACATATATAGTATCTACACATATTATTGCATGTTTATTTTATGCACCACCTTAATTGTATAGTCAAAATTCCCATTTGTCTGTCTCTAAACACATTCAGCATAAGCATATTACTATATATTCCCAAGATAAATATACTACAGAGACTTGATAACCATCTTCGAAAAGATGAAAGGTTTTGTATGGACTTAGTAACCGGAATCATAACTAGTGGATGAAAACTGCAGAAATGCAGATTTGGGTTAAATAAAATGAAGAAATCTTCTAACATTAGAAGTTACCAAAAAATTGATTGGATAAATACTAAACTCCATGTCCTTGAATGACCATTTATTGGTGAAGTTTGTAGAAGGAGTTCATGTATGAGATATGTGGCTTGGACTAAGTAACCTTTGAAGTTCCTTCCCACTTCCAGATACCATGACATTGGGGATTAGGTTTCAACACATGAATTTTGAGAGGACACAGTCTATAGCACCAGAAAATTCTAGTTGTTGCTATTGTGTGTGTGTATGTGTATATTAGCCTGGTGATTGACGTTTCTATATAAATATTTGCCATTATATTGAGTTTCAAGCAATTAAAAAAATAAAGATGCCATAAGTGGTGGACAAAAGACATCTTCTCGAGTTGGTGACCCAGAATTTTTGAAGAATGAAGTTCATATATCTTTATTTATTTCTCTTTAGATCATGCCATGTATACTTAATGTGCTTAGTCCATATTGTTGGAAGTATACCTCCAGCATTTTATCTTGCTGCAAAGAGCTCCACATGTGTTTAACAGATTTACCATTTCTAGTTGCTTTAGAAATTACCATTACTTATTCTCTTTATGTATCAGGCTTGCAGTGCATAAAATATCATTTTCTAGTGATAGACGAACTGCATTTCAAGATTTGCTTTGTGGGTATTTTTTCAAAGTTCAGCTTCTTGGTGGCATTTATTGAAGTGTTCCAGAAACCATTTTACCTACAGTAGGCTCAGGATTCATAGTTATGCACTATGTTGGAAATTAATTTTAGATCTTAATTATGTATGTAAATCTACCTTGTATATGATAGGTTATATATTTTCTTTTAATAACTCCCCCTTATTTACAAAGTAATACATATTCATTGTAGAAATTCAGTCATTACACAAAGGTACAAATAAGGCACAAACCTCATGTTATTATTTTAATCAGTAACCAAAGACACAATAAATCCTTTGTGAATATTTTTCCAGAATTCTCCATACACATAGGTATGTGCATAGATAAATGATTTACATGAATGGGATTATTCTATTCACAGTATTCTGTAACATCTGTTTTCATTTAACACTTTATGAGCTCTTTTCATGTCAATAAATATGGAGACTTACCCCTTAATAACTTATATAAACACGTTGTTACTGTCTGCTAGTGTCCTTTGTGTCCTTTTGTTTGTTTGTTCATTTTACTAGTATCCTTTCCTTGAAAAAACATCCACTGAATATTCTATGCAGTCCTAGTAAGGAAGATAATCACAACAGTCTCTCCTGATTTGGCGAGTGGCAAGGAATCAGCTAACCCAGGCCTGAACAAATGAGAATTCTGTATGCTCCTAGTTAGATGGGCCTCCTAAGAACAATCAATATCCTCTCTGAGACTTAATATATAAACACTGACAGAGAAAGTCTCCCTTCCTTTAGGACTGAGAGTTATTAAGACATTATAAGCTAATGTTTCTTGCAGCTGTCTTCACTAACTACAAGAAGGAAGTTGTTTGCAATAGGAAAATTGAAGTCAAAGCACAAAACAAAGCAGATGGACAGAAAGAGAGTATTGATATATCTTGGGCCCTGGATCCAGCCATGCCTGAAGCTACCACATCTGGACTACAGTCAGTTCTGCTATAAAGGGGCCCAGGCATTCCTAAACATCACTCTGCTATGCAAGATTATTCAATAAAAACCGCAAGGCTTATGGGGAAAATGTGGTAGGGGCACAACATTTAAAAATTTCATCAGTGATATCAACACAAAAAGATATGAACCTAATAAAAATGGCAGCACAGTTTTATACATGTAAAATGATTAGGAAATCCATAAATGCTGCAATAAAGACGGCACTTTATTTTGAAAAAGCCCTGAAATTTGCTTATGGAAGTAGGTATCAAAAGGGTTGCAGGTTGTAGACCAGGTACAGTGCCTGACACCTGTAACCCCAATACTTTGGGAGGCCAAAGCAAGAGGATCACTTGAGGCCAGGAGTTTAAGACCAACTGGGCAACATACTGAGTAATATTAAATCTTTTATGTCAACACTGTGTCTCAAGTCACCTAACATTGTACATTAAAAAAATTATTTTTCCTGAGTTATCACTTTAGCTCTTGTTTGTAATAAAAGGCTACACTTATTAGGATGTATTTGGAACACTGATGTTCTAAGTGATTGGTTACCCTTGGGGTTGGGGCAAAATTGGCCTCAAGGATGTTGCCAGTTTGTATTATTCTTGCCAAGAGGAGAGAATTAACATCCCACAGATAAGTTGTTCCATACAGTGGCTGTGACCTCTAGTCTTTGGAGAGTAGAGTATTTGCTACGCAGATAAGGGATTTAGTTAAGTATAAAAATTTTCCTTAAACTCACCTTACCCTTAGATCTATGAATTTTTATAGTCCTTGGGAATGAGCCAGCAGGGGAAGGTTTTATTCGTATTTTTATCTACACATATGATTTTGCAACGTCATATAATCTGCTGAAACCATTTAATTTGAGGGTATTTTTAGTTCTGAGGTACCCTAGAAAATAGTACCTTATAGACCAAGGATCTATAAAATTTTTCTGTAAAAAAGGCCTGATAGTAAATATTTTAGATTTGGTGGGTCACACAGTCTCTGTCCCAGCTACTCAACTCTGCCATGATAGTGGCCATATATAATACATAAACAAATAGTCCTGGCTATGTTCCAACAACATGTCATTTACAAAAACAGAGAGTGGGACGGATTTGTCTTGTGGAGTATAATTTGCCAAACCTCTGCTTTTTCATTTCTTCTTTTTCTATGAAGCCTTGGAACAGTCTCTGGAAATTCAAGGAAGGTCAGACAGACAGAGACCTCAACTTTGAAACCCTGTTTCAAACAGAGCAGTTTTTATTTGTATGTTACATGAACTTTTGCATAAAATTAAGTTTAAGTTTCCATTTCTAATACAGAAAAAAGCTTCAAAATTGTTGCCTTGGATGATACCTAAAATCTGCTGCTTTAAAACTCAAGAACTAATATTTCAGGCAAAATAAACACATCTTTTACATCTTCAAAAGTGATGCTAGGTGGTATTTATATGTGTTTTGATGTTCCAGCAATTCATTCTAGCAATTCACTTTCTCATGCAATTGATAAAAGCATTTAAATGGGCAACTTTAAAAGCCCTAAAAATGTTACCACTTTATCATTCTTATCCATTTTATCTTTTTCGAAGTATAATGTTTAAAGCAACTTAAAAGGTCCAAGAGAGCTGATATATTAAAAAATAAAAAAGCACCAAACTAGGACTCCATATTTGTCTCCACTACTAGATTATTAGCTCCTGATAGGCAGAAACTGAAGTGGTCTTTCTCTGTTTTGTTGTTGTTGTTTTTGAGACAGAGTCTCACTCTGTTACCCAGCCTGGAGCATAGTGGCATGATCTCGGCTCACTGCAACCTCCCTCTCCCGGGTTCAAGGGCTTTTCCTGCCCCAGCCTCCTGAGTAGCTGGGACAACAGGCAAGTGCCACCATGCCCGGCTAACTTTTGAATTTTTAGTCGCGACAGGATTTTGCCATGTTGGCCAGGCTGGTCTCGAACTCCTGACCTCAAGTGATCCATGCACCTTGGCCTTCCAAGGTGCTGGGATTACAGGTGTGAGCCACCGTAGCAGGTCTAAATTGCACTAAATTGTATATGTTTACTGAAATGAGTGACTAGTTTTCACATATGGCATTTGTGTGTGTGTGTGTGTTTGTGAGAGAGAGATAGGGTGTGGCTCTGCTGCCCAGTCTGGAGTGCAGTGGTGCTATCTCAGCTCACTGCAGCCTCAACCTCCTGGGCTCAAGTGATCCTCCCACCTCAGCCTACAGAGTAGTTGAGCCCACAGGCACATGCCACCATACCCAGCTAAATTTTGAACTTTTTTGTTGGGACAGGGTTTCGCCATGTTGCCCAGACTGGTCTGAAACTCTTGAGTGCAAGAAATCCACCGGCCTTGGCCTCCCAAATTGCAGGGATTACAAATGTACGACACTGTGCCTGGAGCTAATACCTCTATCATATAGAGAAAACTAACTTTTTTCTTTTTAGGAAACCATAAATTCACTATTAGATAACTAAGAAGAAAATACATTCAGGTAGCTACATCTTTCTATAAATATATCTTTCTTTACCTTATACCATGTATCTTTCCATAATCCAAAAAGAAAAAAAAAAAAACTATCTTAGTGAGCAAAATATTTTTAAAAGTTAGTATTTTGAGGTACATTTTTATACCTAGGAAGTTAATTAACATGTTTAAGACACATAAAATCTAATAATTTTTAGCTTTTAACAAAAGTCAAACTCTCACAAGGATCCACAAATCCCTTGTCTCCAATCCTGAAACCCAAAAAGCTCTGGAAATCAAGTTTTGGGGTTTTTTTTAAGTAATTTATTTGACAGTCAAATGGATCTATCCTAAACTTATTTGGCAGGAGCGTCTGACTCAAACTGAATGAGGCTATTTACTAGTATTTATTTATCCCGTATGAATAATCAATCATATGTCTTGCTGCAAAAATATTAATATATTTGATTATGCAGTGTTTTCCATAAACTCCCTGGGATATTATAGAATATACAGTATGTGACATTTGGTTTTACCCAAGTCCACCAGACCACAGCAGACCTTGCCCTGATTGCTTGACAAAGTCTAGTGCTCCTTTCCAGCCTGAGGCCATGCCCTTGGCTCCAATCCAGTTTTCCTGAGTAGTAATTGAGGCTGCACGAACAGCTCAAAATGCCTATTATAATGTTATTTGGAGAACTAAATATGCTTTGTGATCATATTGAGTCAATGCTATCACCTTGATGGTCAATTACCCGTGGTTTAAGAAGGAACATCTCGGTGTTTTAAAAAGTACCTTTCTATTTTTATCACCGGACACTGGGCAGTTGAGGATCAGAATTAAGCCATTAGCTCGTGGCCTTGCAATGATATCTGCTCAATAAATATTTACCATTTAGCTGACACACATCTTGGGCAGTATGTAAGAACTTCTTTTACATCAAATCTCGACAGCGACAGAGATGTGAGGACAAAAAGTAACCGGAGGCCTTATACTGGCTCAGGTGCAGCGATAAATCCATCATTACTCCATAGAACTGGCACACTCCCCGTGTATACCTCTAGGACCCCACCTTCTGGCCGGCAGGATCGTATCTAGGGATCTCAATTATAACTCGTAATGAATAAGGGCGAGTTATTCTTGCAATAACTCGCTAGAGGTGGTGGACCTACCGATGCCCTAGGTTGGGACACTCCGGGCTTGGATAGTAAGACATCGTAAATATACGCCAAAATGTCCCCACCAACGTTTCCCGAGAGCATTTCTTTACAAGTAAAAAAACCGACTCGAAATCATCCCTCTCAAAATGCGTCTCTTTTGAACTGCAGAGTTAGAGAGTAAGACGTTCTGCCCGACTCCACCTACGTCGGGTGCGCGCCCTCACAGTCCAGGAACCACGCCGCTCCTGCGCAGGTTCTAGACTCCTCCCTTTGGGAGGCTCACTCCCTCCCTTCTCGGCTACTTCCGGCCCTCACTAAATGCCCTCAACGCGCTTGCGCTGTTTTGATAGGCTTCTCAGGCAGAAGTAATCGGAGCGCTGTCTCTCTGGAACCGCCCCCGCCACCTCTTCGCCCCGCCCACGTGTTACCGTCCCTCCCGAAATCTCGCGATGGTAGGTGCGCGTCGGTATTTTGCGGGCAACTAGCTCTCGCAGCTGCTGTAAATTGCTGCTGCGGGATAAACTGGAGCCGCTGTCGCCGGCGCGCCCTCCCTCCCCCACTGCGAAGAGCCACCGCCTCTTTCGCGCTCCTTATACACCTATCACTGGGAGCGGTGGTAGTAAGAGTCTCTGGACCCACAGCCGCCTCTTCAGGCGGCCGCTCTGTAGGTTATTCCCGAAGCCCGGCAACTGAGGTCGGCCCCCTTTCCTTAACAGTCTCTTCGCTACAGGTCGTCCGCTCCCTCAGCCTCGCCCGGGACCCACTTCCCCAGTCTCGCCCGGGCGGAGGTCGACTAGGAGGAGACTAGAGTCACCCTTCCTCCAGGCGGCGCCGGCCCCCTCACCCGCGGGTGTGTCCTATAAATGGCGTCGGAAAGCGACACCGAGGAATTCTATGATGCCCCTGAAGATGTGCACCTAGGGGGCTGCTACCTCGTGGGGTAAGTAACTGCAGCTATGTCCAGGAAGCCGGACATCCCTGGCCCCCTGCATCTCCTGTGCCTTCCCCCTACACCCCTCCCAGGTCCCGGTGTGTCCGCCACCGCCGTTCATCTCCGTCTCCCTGGAGCACTTCAGAACCCAGACCTTGCGCTTCTTAGGGCGAGGTGACTCGGAGAAGGGGGAGTCGCCCACCTCGGGCAGCCTCCAGGCAGTTTCCCTACTGAACGGTCCCAGAGTCTCTCTCAGAGCCGATTTCTCGTCTGGTCCAGCCTTCTGTGAGGGGGAACAGCTTACATGCCTGAGAGCCGGAGATTTGTATCTGTGGGGTTCTGAGCTTACCTTTTAAACATCCGTTTTGGCCTCGGGGACCGTAGATTAAAGGAGAACTAACAGGAGAAATGTAACTTGTAGTTTTTTATTCTCCCCTTTACCGCTAACTTACCTATTCATTTCAGAGGTGGCTGTAACTCTCCCCTATTTGCCTTGCACACAGCGAAAAGGAGGGGGGAAAGGTTGGGTATTTGCTTAAGAAAGTCCTCTAGTTGATGTACTCTAAATCAGCAGTGTTTTATTAAAGTAACACCTTGCCGTGAGATAAAGGAGATCGAATACACGGCCCCTACCATTAAGAAGAATGCCGTCTAAAAGGATGGCCAGACAGAAATGTACACAACTGACTACAGAGGGACAAACAAGTGCTGAGTAATCTGGTGATTGGAAGGAGAGCCCCAGCTTTGTGTTCTTTATCTAATTCTGCAAGATGTTTTAGTGGTGATTAATATGGGTGATTCTGAATAGGAAGTAAAGTAGTTGGAATGCTCGCTTGACTAGGACTTGTATTTACTTACCCACTTCTCCACTTTTCAAAGTTGAAGTAGTGCTTTAAAACGATTTCTCCGAACTCCCCTACGAATGTACGTGGAATTAGAGGCAGTTAAATATGTTTTCATGCTGTAAGAACTTGAAGATTGGTAAAATTTATATGTTAGTATAAATGACTAATGTGATTACAGAAGTTAACTGGCTTCAATTCTCGAACTTACTCCGTGGGAGAAATGCCCCCTCTGATGCAAGTACAGTTAGCCGTGCATGCTAGAAGTCATTCTAAAAACTAATGTATGTTTATACACAATATACACCAAAAAGTTACAGTACAAAATCAGAAAGCAAAATGTACGTCGGTAGATTTCAGATATGTGTCTTTCCACCAACCTTTGGATTTTGGAGTGGCAATGGCCAATCTTGAGATGGCACTGAATCTCCTTCAAGTTCAATATCTGAGACAAGTTTAGAGCTAGGTAGTAGAGGATAGGAAATACGTTTGGGTTTTGAAATATATTGGATTTCCGTGAAGTTTAACTTTTTTCTGTGTGGTTTTCCCTTCAAAGTAATGAACTGACAATTCAGATTAAATGAGAGACCAAGTCCTTTGGTTCTTTTGTGTGTGTATATTGGTGGGGGGGAGGGAAGTAATCAGTCTATGAGATGATCAGTTTAGAACTACTGTGTGGCTGTTGTTTCTTTCCATTGAGTAAGTTTAACTTCAAAGGATGCAAGTTATATCAGGACCTATGTAAACTGTCTAGTCTAGTACCTGGGCATAGAGAAAGCATTCAAAATATTCATGATCTTTTCTTTCCTTTCTTGGCATTGGCAAATTTGTTAACTTTACACAGAGCTTACTTTGGGAGATACAAAACTTGGAGCTATTTTACTTATCTAAACCAGATGAGTCATTTTGATAGAACTGATAGAGTCACTTCTCTCATGAGGTAATGTAGCTTCTCAAGCACTTTGATCCTCTGATATTAGGTGAAAACTAAAAACGTTGCTTGGAACTCAGCTTTCTAATTTTATCTTTAACCTGCCCAATTACTAAGTGTATTGACCTCTATGGATAAAACTACTACAGGTTCAGTTTGTGGGTTTCAGAGTTTCTTGCTGTATTAGAGGATTGGAAAGAGAATAGACTAATCTGGAGAATTGCATCTGAAAAGAACTAGCAGGACTGAGAGGGCAGGAAAAGGTTAGCATCATTTACATTTTCCTCTATCCTTTGTGGAAGGTTGTACATTTGCATAAGACACTGTGAGCAGATCTGGCTGGGCAACTTATAACCTGGAAATGTAGTGAGAAATCTTGATTTGTGGAAACAGATTGCCTTACTAGATATTGGTCATCAGAAATATATTTTGTTCCTTGATATGACCTGGAGTGGCAAACCATACAATTTTTAAAGTTAATAGACTGAATTTGGGCACTTCAGAAATGTTCCTTGCTGTTGTGTGTTTGGGAGTACAGACTATGCCATAAAATTGTAGTAAACTGAGTAGGCAGTGGAGATTTGTCTCATGTTTTGTTAATTAGTGCAATGCTAATACACAGTCTGTTTCCTAAAATTAATTTATTTCTTGCATTTCCCTACAGTGTTGTCTTCAGCTTTATTAATCTACTCTTTGAAAGCAAATTTAATACGTTAAAAATCAGCCCAGTTTTTTATAGAGAGTTTTGATTCCAATACAGCCTACTTTTCCACAGTGGCAGATCATCTTCACTTGCCCAGCTTTGCAATATATACCATATTTATAATGCTTTTTTAAATTAATATTTTAGGTCAGGTTTTCTTTATTCTTTTTTTTTTTTTTAAGACAGGGCCTTAGAAAAAAAGCCTGTTGCCCAAGCTGGAGTGGTGGCGAGATCGTGGCTCACTGCAGCCTCAAAGTCCTAAGCTCAAGTTATCTTCCCACAGGTGTACACCACCCTGCTTGGAGAAAGGTTTTTTAGAGATGAGGTCTTGCTGTATTGCCCAGACTGGTCTCAAACTCCTGGCCTCAAGTGATCCTCCCACCTGAGCCTCCCAGGGCACTGGGATTACTGTCAATCTCGCCAGGCCCAGGTTTTCTCATTCTTATCTTCATTTTTATGTGTGAGGAACCTTAGACTCAGAGACAGTTAGATAACTTTCAAGTGGCAGAACTGGGATTTGAAACAAGCTCTTCAGACTCCTAGTCCAGTATTTTTTTTTTTTTCTGTGGAGGGTGGTGAGGGGAATGATAAAGAGGTAGAGATCCTCCCTTAGTGGTTTCTGGAGTAAAATGCTTTAGGACCAAATTGCTGAATTGAACTGATACATATTCTTTAAAACCAGCAGCCCAAACTTTTGTTCTCTTGGTAAGAAATTCCACTTTCTTTCAGGAAAGTGTATTCCTGTTTTGTCAGATAGGAGTTTTGTAAGATCATAGCCTATTGCAGCTAGAAGGGACATCTAGTTAAACTCTTTCATGTAAAATGTGAAAACTGAAGCCTAGAGAGAGAAAGAAACGTGTAAAAGCTGCCACTGCAAATTAATGGTTGAGCCAGGTCTAGAACCCGGTTCAGTTTGACAGTCTGGTTTTCTTTCTGCTACCGGGCTGTCTTTTGATACAGCAAGAAAGAGAGGAGGAACTGTGTGGTATACTAGAAAAGAGCCCTGGAGTGTGAGTCATTTTATTTCCTCATCTTTAAATTGAGGGGATTACACCCTTTAGAACCCTTCTAACTCTAAATGTCTTTATAGTGAGGTTTAATAGTGTGCTTGTATTGATAAGCTTTTGTGCTTGGTAAATCTTTCTGTGATTTTTTTTTTTAAACCTTTTAGTTTAACTTAATGGTGTTTGGTACATAGTTCAAGACCCATAAATTTGAAATTAAGTATTTACTGGGCAAATTATATATGAGATGAATGCCCCTGCTAACTCATGTGGTTTATACTTACGCATACTAAAGGCGGGCACTGAGAACATGGTGTAAAAATAAATGTAATATTTTCAGCACTCTTTATTTTTTTAGTGGCAGCCAAAATATTTTTGAGGCCTTGGAAGAAGGCTAGAATCATAACATTTTTAGAGTAGGAAGGGATTGGAGATCATTTTAGCCCAGCCTTCCTTTTAAACTGAAAGTGATATTTAGCATCTGAGAGGGGAGGTGACACATTGCTAATAGGGGCAGACTTGGAACTAGAGCCCAGGTCTCTTGATTCCTCACTTATACCACCTCCATCTGCGGAAGGAGGGAAAGTATTGCTGGGTATTCCTGTCATAGGTTTCTGGCACTTACTCTATTAGCTGGGCTCTTAAGATGGTCTGCTTGACTGTTTCTTCATACCTTGCCTATCAGAGACCTTTAACTGTTTTAGGATCCTAACTTTTGCTCTCTAGTGTTCTCCAAGTCAGGGTGAAAAACAATGGCAAAATAGCTTGCCTAAGAATAGTGATTATTTGTATTATTTCATTTTATTCTTAAGCATTTAGTTACTATTAACTGCAATCTACCATATTCAGACTGGAATAATGATAAAATCTTAAATCATAGGAACCCAGACCAAACTGTCCTGAAGAACTGTTAGGTCTGAAAAATAAAAAGGTATGTAGCTGCCTTTGTTGAAAACTCAGCTTCTCACTTTACTTAGGTGTCAGAAACATTTCTCTCTGAATTGAACGTTGATACAAGTTTTAATTTTAAAAATATCTATGCAATATTTATTGCTTTAGGAACGTTTCCTTAAAAATGGCCGTTGATGAGTTGACATTTAATCATATATATTTGATCACAAATTTAATTAATGAAGACTTTGTGGAGTGATAGAAATATATTTACAAACGCTGTTTTATCACACTCATATAACATGTTAAAGTGAGAAAAAAAAACCTCTGCATATTAATTAGTGAATTCAAGTTCTAAATTTGGTGACATCTGGCTGAGCACTGTGGCTTATACCTGTAATCTCAGCACTTTGGGAGGCTGAGGTGGGTGGATCACCTGAGGTCAGGAGTTTGAGATCAGCCTGGCCAACCCCATCTCTACTAAAAATACAGGTGCATGGTGGCATGCACCTGTAGTCCCAGCTACTCAGGAGGCTGAGGCAGGAGAATTGCTTGAATCTGGGAGTCGGAGGTTGCACTCCAGCCTGGGTGACAGAGCAAGACTCCGTCTCAAAATAAATAAATAAATAAACTATATTTAGTGATATTCAACTGTCAGTTGGTAACTTATGGGGGCAAGACAGTCCGTAGTGGCATGGCAGTTTGGGAGCTCAATTTGAATCTGTATAAACTCCTGTAAATTAACAACTTTATTCTGTTCTTGCGATAATCTACTTCATAAGATAGGGCAGATAAATTTTTTTTTTTTTTTTGAGACAGGGTCTCACTCTGTCACCCAGGCTGGAGTACAGTGGTGCAATCTTGGCTCACTGCAGCCTCGACCTCCCCAGGCTCAGGTGATCCTCCCACCTCAGCCTCCCAAGTAGCTGGGACCACAGATGTGTACCACCACGCCCCGCTAATGTGTGTGTGTGTGTGTGTGTGTGTGTGTGTGTGTGTGTGTGTGTGTATGTGTATTTTGTAGAGATGGGGTTTCACCATGTTGCCCAGGCTAGTTTCAAACTCCTGGGCTCAACTGATCCACCCAACCTCGGCCTCCCAAAATGCAGAGATGACAGGTATGCACCATTGTGCCTGGCCCTTGATTTTAAAAAATATTAAAATCCTAAATAGTTTTAGGATGTGAAGTACAGTGTTGGTCTTAAACAGAAAGTAATTTCCAATTATTGGTATTTTAGACTTACTGTATAGCCTTTACATTACCCAACACTCCATGTGTTTGTTCCCTTCAGTTAGTTGTTAAGACTTTGACAAAATCAGGTGAATTTGCCAGGCAAGCGTCTTTAAGAGGTTGTTTGTTTCTTCCTCATACTCTGCAATTTTGATAGTTACTTCCTGGGGTAGTAGTGGAGGTGGAGGAAGGGAGTATAAAGAGATCATGCAAGTTGTGATGGAGGTGGAGAAGGTAAAGGTAGCCCCAGCAGGAGGTATAGAGACCAAGTTACAGTGCTGCTTCCTGGGGCATGGATAACTGAGGTAAGACAAATCCCATCATTTGATACACATGTTCACAGCATGAATTAAATAGCCCCTTCTGTAAGAGATTAATAACCTATAAGAAATACCTCAAATAAAAGTTAAAGTAACAAAAATTGTAGGTACTTTATGATGCCCTACTGATATTTAGCTTGAATTGATAAATAACCTACGTTTCTTATTTCTATCCATAGTTAGGCTAATAGCTACAAACTTTCACAAGGTCTGTTCCCCTCTCACAGTTGCATATTATTCATCTAACCAGCTAAACCTTTAATAGGGTGCTTTCCTTACTCTTCAAAGTGAAACTCTTTCTATTATTTCAGACTGAGTAGTCTTTGTGTTAGTCTGTCATCTCATAATTCAAAACCAAGGAAAAAGCACCTTCGGCATAATGTGGGCCTCATACCTGATGGCAATCCTAATGCTTTTCCTCAGTCAGTATACAAATTTATCTTGGTTACTATAGCAACCAGTCTATCAGTTATTCTTCTAGCTCTTTTGCCTTCCCTCAGATACTAGGATTACCATGTAATCAGGTTCTGCAAGAGTGCTTCAGGTCTTAGAATTCTATTACCAGCTGCAATTATGTGGCAGCTCATAATTTGGCATTCCATCAGAGACACTTGTTTTTTTAAGTCCACAAAACCTTTTTATCTTCAAACCTTTTTAAACATTTTGAACATACAAAATTGTACAAAAACATATTTAGGCAGCAATTTCCTCATACTAATTTTCTCAGTCCAGTGTTAGTCATTGCCTTGAAGATTGAATGCATTGCATCACTGCATCCAATGGCCATCCCTTTGTAATAACAAGTAGAATCGATTTCCAGATCAAGGGCGACCATTTAGGAAATACATTTGCAAATGTGATTTTAGACTCAGTATCACAAACTAGCTAAAATGACTTAAAAGCATCTTGATCGTCAGCGGCTACCAAATAACCCAGCTTTTAACAAAAATGATTTCTATAGGTTGTAGAAATAATGTTTGGCCTTTAGATTAATTCATTTGTATTTGAGAAAACTGTTTAGAAAATTAATAGGAAGTATTATCTTTCTTTTGTAGCCCTTGAATAAACAGGAAGAGAACGGTAAAGACTGAATAGTTGTATGGGTCTTTATTTTTTTAAAGCCATATGTCTTTTATATTTTTTATATTTATTTTCTCTCTTAAAAACCTCAATTCATATAACTGAAATAGTTTTAAATTATAAATATGTTTACCTGTTTTCCTCAAAATAAGGATTGGCCAGGTACAGAAGCTCACATCTGTAATCTTAGTGCCATGAGAGGCAGAGTTGGGAGGATCACTTGAAGCCAGGAGTTCAAGACCAGCCTCGTCAATGTAGCAAGACCTCATCTCTACAAAAAGTTTTCAAAAATTAGCTGGGCATGATGGTGCATGCCTGTAGTCCTAGCTATTTGGGAGATTGAGGCAGGAGGATTGCTTGAGCCCAGGAGGTCAAGGAGCTATGATCACGCCACTGCAGCCAGACTGTCTCTTTACAAAAACAAAAATAGTAGGCCAGGCGTGGTGGCTTACACCTGTAATCCCAGCACTTTGGGAGGCCAAGGTGGGCGGATCCTGAGGTCAGGAGCTTGAGACCATCCTGGCTAACACGGTGAAACCCCCGTCACTGCTAAAAATACAAAAATTAACTGGGTGTGATAGCATGCACCTGTAGTCCCAGCTACTCGGGAAGCTGAGGCAGGAGAATCACTTGAACCTGGGAGGCAGAGGTTGCAGTGAGCCGAGATTGTGCCATTGCACTTCCAGCCTGGGAGACAGAGCGAGACTCCATCTCAAAAAATAAATAAAGTAAACAAAAAAACTATAGTTAAATTCTGATAATGCTTCAAGGAAATCTTTAATTGTACAGACTTAAGAGTGGTTTCAGTTTCTCCACAGAGTCCTGATCTTTAAAATTTTTAAAAGGATGGGGGGGTCACCTTTTTTAAAAATCTGAGGATGAAATATAAGATTTTTTTGAAACTTGTGAGGGAAAACTTGAATGGTATTTTCTAATAGGTATCCCATGCAGAATAAGCCATACCTGTAACAAGCTATCTATACCTGTATAAAACCTACTTGGCCACTACTAATTGTGATAGACTATTCCAGTACAAAACTCACTGAACCATGGACATTTTTATGAACCACAGATCAAACTTTCTAGAGAACCAATAAATAGTATGTAGTGTTGTATGCAAACTCACTGTCTCAGAAGCAAGTATCCTGATTACTAAGCAAGCTCAAGAGAAGAGGTGGGAGTGTTCTTTCTGATGTTCTTGAACTGGTAAGAATAGCTGTGGACGAACTTAATATCCACAGTCCTCTTTTCATTCTGCACCTGAAAGTCTTTGTTGAAATTGGAAGACTGAGGGAATCATTTTTCTGGTTTTTAGCAGTACTGTTAACAATTGAATATTTTTTAAAAATCTGTCTTGTAAAATATGCTTACCTACCCATGCCAAACTAAAATGGCAGGTGGATTGAACATTTCCCTCAGCCTCAACTCCACCCCTTTCACTGCCAGCTTTTTCTTTCCTAGCTTACCCAATGTCATTAGTATAGAGGCTTCCTAGTATAACTACTTATTGTCCCTTAAAACTGAGAAGGGTAAGTGATGGAAGAGACATAAAGGCTGGGAACTTTTGGAAGGAGTAAGGGAAAAATTGTTTAAATTGTATATGGTGAAAAAGTTGGTAAAGATTGTTTAGTGTTACGGTGGGGGGAGCTTAGTAATTGGATTAGTGAAAAATAGGTGAGCAGAATGAACAGGTAGCTTGATAAAACTAGTACCTTTGTGAGTGAAAGTAGGTAGGTTTGTCTGTATTTTGCAATGGGTACTTTATCTTTATTAGCTTGGGTTAAGGTTAATGATTGAGATCAATCCTTTTTCCTTTAAGTGACTACTGTGCCTATTATGTCCCAGATCATAGCCCTCAGCTGCTGACTTTTAATCTTTGCCTTATTTCCCAGCGTAGTCCACAGTTATGTGTAGCAGTGCACAGAAGGTTTAGTTGGGGAGGCGGGTGGTGAGTAAGCATGCTCTGTGGTAGCTACTGCTCTTCACAGTTTCTTCTGTTTTTGAACTTCCTGGTTCTTTCCAATCTCCAGTCACCTCTAACCACACACAGGTACCAGTTCCTGGAAGAGGAGGGCGGTAAGGGAGCTGAGGCAAGGAGAGTGCTTTGGATATATAGGATTTTCATAACTTGGGGAGATCCTATACCCAGTAAATATTGAATGTTAACAGTGAAACCTTGGGAGGTGTGGCCAGTTATCCTGTATTCACATCAGTTCCTTATTACCAACTTTTTTTTGGGAGGGGGGGGAATAAATGTGTTCACAGTAAGAAAGAAGTATTATAGTGCTACATGTTACATGCAAAGAATGATAATGTCATAATGCTAACTGATGATGGGCATTTGTTTTCAAAGTTCTTTTACTCATGTTATTGCTTCTGATTATTCTGCAGTTCTGTAAGATGGTCAGGACAATTTTTGTGAGATAAGTAGGGCAATTATTAACACCTCAAGGTGGGTAAAACACAGTCATCAAGAGGTGATGCTTTGCAAACTTGTGGTACTTAAATGAATGGTTTTTAATGGAGATGTAAAATGTTAGGTTCTTCCCTACTTTCCTTTTCTAAACTATAAACATTGTGCGATTTCATATTTTAAATGTGAATTGTTAGAATGGCAATGCCAACTCTGCCATTTAGGTATGTATAATTTACTGTTTAAAACAATAAAAAGCAGTATTTTTATGCCCTTTATTTTAAGTTTTGACATAATTGAGTACAGTATGGTAGCCAGGTCAGAAAATGACCTTGCTACTGAAAGAGCTGGAATCTCAGACACTGCTGACTGCATTTCAAAGGGTTATTTATGTTCTTTGTGCCTAAGGGAAACCCCCTCAGGATGTGAGCCATTGCTGAGTTGGGCTTCAGTGCCATGTCAAAAAGTCTTAATCCCCGATTTTTTTTTTCCACTATAATTGTTTTATAGATTGTTGCCAGTTGCTTAATTAGGCCACAATACTGTGTTGTGTTTTGTTTTTATTTCAGTATAACTGATTCATTTTTTTGGCCACAAGCCACTAACTAGAAGCACAATGTTTCTTTTCCCCTTTCCCTTCAAATGTGTTTTGTAGCAATCATGGAGTGTAGTTATTAACATTTTCCACTTAATCAAACCTCTATTGGCTATCAAACTAATGGGAAAAATGTATTTCTAACAGCTGGGTGATTACAATTTTAAATCATTAGTAATTACTATTTAAGTTATAAATAAGATTGAATAATTTTTAATAATAAATAGTAAAGGACTTAAACTTGGCCTACATACTGTTTTCTGTAGGTAAGCATTCAGATAATTTAAGATTTTTGTAGAATATATATATCGTCATTGATATATATTTCATAAAAGAATATAGAAGTAGAAATTCAAGTACATAAACCATAGAAATTAAATTTAGAAAATAAAGTACTTAATAGTAAATTTTACTGAAATATCTTTGAGTTTCAATTATTCATGATATTGCGGGAAAACATGAATAATTAAAAGTTACCAGTTACACCAAAATCTCAGTTCAGTCATTAGTTTACAACTTTCTTTCCCATCAAAACTTTTATCAGAGACAATAACAGTAGGTTTTCTTTAATTTTCAAAAGTAAGTAGTTTGGTTTGAATTTTGTTCCTCTGCTCATCTTTGGTGTTGAGCAGTAAATTCAGAAGAAGAAAAATAAGGACTCTTGAAGTCTGAGTAATCAGTTCACTGGTAATAGAATTTATCAATTTAAATTTTTTAAAAGGGGAGCTCGGATAGGTGCTTTAGAATGCTAATTTTTATTTGGAAGTTACTGACACTTACTTTTTAAAATTAGTACCCCACCAGGTATACTCATGCCTGTAATCCCAGCTGCAACGGAGGCTGAGGCAGGAAGACTTCTTGAGGCCAGGTACTTGAGACCATACTGGCCAACATAGTGAGACCCTGTCTCTAAAAATACTTTTTCAAACTTAGCCAGGGATGGTGGTGCTTGCCTGTAGTCTCAGATAGGTGAGCATGGGGTGAGGGGGGGAATCACTTGAGCTCAGGCATTCAAGGCTATAGTGAACCACAATGCCACCACTGCATTCTAGCCTGGGTAACAGGCTCTTAAAACACACACACATTAGTACTCCATTTAATGTTTTAGGTAACTTATAAAATTATATTAATATGACCAAGCACAGTGTATCATGTCTGTAATCCCAGCACTTTGGGAGGCTGAGGCTGGTAGGTCACTTGAGGTCAGGAGTTCGAGATCAGCCTGGCCAACATGGTGAAACTCCGACTGTAATAAAAATACAAAAAGTTAGCCTGGCATGGTGGTACACAGGAGCTCCTCCAGCTGCTCGGTAGGCCAAGGCAGGAGAATCGCTTGAACGAGGGAGACAAGAGGTTGCAGTGAGCCAAGATCACACCACTACACTCCAGCCTGGGCGACAGAGTAAGACTCTGTCTCAAAACAACAACAAAAAATCTTATTAGCACTTTAACTTGATAAAGCTTTTATAATACAGCCTGTAGCCCAACATTTTGTTTACTTTTTCAAAAGTAACAGTGATCTAGCATGATTGCATTAGATATTGATTTCTCTAGGCAGAGATAAATTTAGTTATCTGTTTCTGTCTCGATTTTACTGGAAATTACGTCAATAATAGATTTGACTTTTATTCTAACCTACTTTGACAAATTGGGACATTGTGATATAGCCTTACCTTGGACTTACATTTATGGAATGGTTTGTGAACGTGTAGAATAGAATGTTTTTAGTTTGGAATTCTTGAGTAGGCCCAGGAAAATGGTTTTCTGTTTATGTCAGGAAATATATTGTCAAGCTCTCCTTTTTTTAATTTTTTTTACAGTCCAGAGGTCTTTTATATTTTTAACACCTATTATGCCATGAATTCATAGGGAATAGGTTCCAGCAGCTCAGGCTTCTTCCCATTGGTTCTCACAAAATGTGCTTCTCTGGGTGGAGCAGGCTGGTGCTTCAGTTGAACCCAGGTCCCTTTCTCTTCAGCTTCTTTCTTTTTCTGATCATTTTCTTTCACACGTTTCAGGAAACTATCTCGGCTCTTAGAGTGCTTGACGTGCTCAGTACGCACATTAATTCTCTTAGCAAGAATCTTGCCCTTAACTTGTTTGTTTACAACAATGCTAACAGCATGCTGGGTAACACTGTAGACTCTTCCAGTTTTGCCATGATAACATTTGTGAGATACTCCTTTTTGACCAGTACCCATTCCCTTGATGTCTGCAATATCACCTTTCTTATAGATTTGCATATGTGTGGCCAAAGGAACAACTCCTTGTTTTCTAAAAGGCCTAGAGAACATGTATTGAATGCCTCTCCTCTTTCCCTTTGTGGTTGTCATTTTGGCAAATTACTGTAAGATGGCAGTTTTGGCCAAAAGGCTGTCAAGCTGTTCTTTTAGGAATATAGCATAAAACTGCACTACGTATATCATTTTTGAAAAATCACGTTGTCATTTTAGAAAAGGTATAGTTGTTTAAAGGTCCACTTGAAGTTTTGTAATTACCCTGTATGTGAACAGATGTATATTTCATAACAAAGTTTCCTTTGATTTCATTGAAGATCATTTATAAATATTCACTGAAGATCATTTACAAATATTGCCACAAAACCTTTCAAAAGACATAGGGCCATTATGCCAAATTTTCTCACTATCTATTTCTATTAATATCATTGATAAAATAATTATTAGTTATTTTTAGATATTTTCTTCTATGCTTTCATAGTATTTAAAATTTAAATGTCCTTTCAAAAGGTAATAAAAGTAATAATTCACATCTTGAAGATTCAGTTAATTTCCTATTAGATAATTGTCATAACTATATTCTCAGCTTTTTGTGAATGTTGTTAATAAACCAGTATTGCTTTGTTTTCAAGGAAATTCAATTGATTTCTATTTTCTGCTGCCTAGTTACATGACATTTTGGGGTAGACTAGGAAAATCAGACTAATTTATGATTGCCTAGCACTTTTTTTTCCTATTGTTTTTAGACTTTTCAGGTTTAGTCGGGATTATCACTTTTGGTAGTCAACTTAAAATATTCGTAGTCATCTTAAAATAGGACTGTGAGAATGAGAGTGGTACTGTTACAAATGATTTGGGTTTGAAAGGCCAGCAGATGATTTTTCTCTTAGTTGCCATTTCTTCAATTTGAGTAGTACTGTCTTTAGTTTGAAGGTGCTTATATACATTTCAACTCCAGTGTACAGTATTACATACCGAATTTTAAAAACTGTGCACTTAGAGCAAGATTTAAGAACAAAGCAAAACAGTCTCTTGTTCTCTATACTTGAAGTGTTTTTAATTTTTGGTTCAACCTAGGGTTAGTTGCTTTGTTTGTTTTTATTTTTGGTTTTTGCTTCATTTTTTGTTGCCATAATTTTTCTGCCTGGCCTCAGTGGGCCCAAGAAAGAGTCCTTGTTAAGTGTTTTCTGAGCACCAGACATCTGATTCCCTGTTTAGACTTAGCATTTCAGTGTTGGTCTTAGTTTGTTATCAAATCTTACTGTTTCAACTTGTTGGGCTTTGGAAATCAAAACCCTTAAATTAGTTGCTTACTTTAATTACTGGCTAAGTCCTTATCTATGCTCATGCCCTGTTCACCTCAAGGGCCTTAGAATCCTAGCACCTTCTTTGTACAGGCAAGCTATTCTTTGCTCTGCTTGGTTCAGTTCCTTGGTGCCCTGCTTAAGCTCATCTTACTTTTATATTTTCCTTATAACAAAGGATAGAGGGGATAAAAACAAAATCAAGCTGTAGGGTAATTCCCTGGTGAACCTTTTGTAGTCACTTTCATGTAAGAAAAATGTTTCCCAAGCAACCAGCTTTATTCTAGCTGACTCACTCCATACTCCCTCCTTCCATGTCATTGCTCCTTTTTACCTCTTTAGGAATCTGTTAGGAATTTTGCAACCTGACAAAAGGCTTCTCCAGAGCCAACCACCTTTTTTTTTTTTCCTCAGGGCCTGAAAAAAAAGTGAGTCTTCTTACTGGCAGAAAAAGACAAAGAGAGCTTGTTAGTCAATTTTTTTCTGTATGTTCAATTGTTCTGGTATATTCTTTTCATTGAGTATAATGAAAAGACTGAAAATAATAGTAAGCATGAGATTGTTCTCATATTTCATTTTTGTACTTTAGGAGGTGGTTCTTTGAGTTCCTAGTTGTTTAGTTGAAAATGAAGCAGATGGCAAATGAAGATTGAGTCTACACACTGATTCCTTCCTATTTGCAGAAGGGTTTGTGTGTTTTTAGATAATCTTCAGGTAAGGAATAGAGAAACACCAAGCCCAAGAGGCAGAAGGATCTGTCTATAGCGAATAAGTGAGAAACTAGTGGTAGGATGGTTTATGGTATCTGGCTCTTTGAAACCACAGAAATTTAAAGTTCTTTTTAAAAAGCAGACTTGGCTGGGCACAATGGCCCATGCTTGTAATTCCAGAACTTTGGGAGGCCAAGGTAGGCAGATTTCTCGAGCCCAAGAGTTCAAACCCAGCCTAGGCAATGTGATGAAACCCCATCTCTTCCAAAAAATAAAAAAAAGCTTAGCCAGATATGGTGGCGCACGCCTATAGTCCCAGCTACTCTGGAGGCTGAGTTGAGAGGATCGCTTGAGCCTGAGGGGCGAAGGTTGCAGTGACTCTAGATCATGCCACACTGCATTACAGTCTGGGCAACAGAGTGAGACCTTGTCTCAAAAAAAAAAAAAAAAAGAGGAAAAAACTTGACTTAAGTACTTACACCATTATTTTAAGTCCTGAAGACCATAACACATGAGTGCTGAAGATCTGAGTTTAAATTGGAAAAGGTGTTCTATAATTGCCTGGAGAAAACCAATAATTGCCCGTAGAAAAACCACTTGCAGAAGCTGTGAAAAACCAAGTAAAATTCCTACTGTAGTTGGCCATGTCAGTAGCTGATTTCAGAATATGAGTTTCGCAGTAAGCCAGGCATGACAGTGCAAGTAGCTTCTATTTGGGGAATCTAATCTATATGGGTTCTTAATATATACTTGCATCGATTGCCATTCAAATCTAGGAGCTATTAGTGCTTCAGTTGTGGGAAAATTGTGAGATTATGCATTGACAGAATTGAGAAGCAAATTCTACATCATATTGCAGAAAGCTCATCAGAGTTTAGATTGATATAGAAATAGTATAACTGAAATATTTCTAATACCCTTTTTGTAGAGTGAGGAAACTATTCTAAAATGACTATATATGTAATAACTGAATCCCTTTTTAATGACAACATAATTTTAATTGGTATTTATATAGAAAGTTGGCTGTTGATGGTTATTTGACCTATATTGGTTAACTTCATTTTGAACATGTTGACTGAGGACAGTTTCAATGATTATAAGTCAATTCACATATCTAGAGGTTTTGTCAATGTATTAGAGTAGCCATCTTGTTTCTGTGGGGGCAATCAAAGCCAAAAATAATGAAGCTGTTTATATACCTTCCTGCTTTTTGCTGAGCATTTTTAATGAATGTACATAATACTGTACATATAGTATTTGCAGAGTTGCTGGATAAAGTACAGGACACTCAGTTCAATTCCAATTTCAGATAAACATATTTAAAATGTATTCATTGTCTATCTGAAATTGGAATTGAACTGGGCATCCTATATTTTTAGTTGTTAAATCTGGCAACCCTAGGTGGGGAAAAAGCAGGAGACTAGTAGATGTAGGCACAGTTGTGAGACTTAAATACACCATGCAATGACAAGAGTAACCTTTACTCCCACAGGAATACTAAGTTTTGTGGGGTTTTTTAGTGCAATGGTGTTTATTTTAGTGTCCAACACTTTGTTTTTGAAAACGTATCAATGCTCAAAGCTCAAAAATGGTAAAATGTGGCTCACACCTATAATCCCAGCACTTTAGGAAGCAGAGGCAGGAGGATCACCATAGGTCAGGAGTTCAAGACCAGCCTGATCAACATGGCAAAACCCTATCTCTACTAAAAATACAAAAATTAGCCGGGCATGGTGGTGGGCACCTGCAATCCCAGCTACTCAGGAGACTGAAGCAGGAGAATCGCCTGAACCTGGGAGGTGGAGGTTACAGTGAGCTGAGGTTGCACCATTGCACTCCAGCCTGGGCAACAAGAGTGAAACTCTGTCTCAAAAAAAGAAAAAAAGAAAAAAATTGTAAAATGTAACAATATATTGTTTAGGGATGCATGTGTGTATGATGAAACTATTTGTGAAAACAAAAAAGTAACGGAACAATAAATGAAATCTGGGTTAGTAGTTACCTCTAAGGGAGTGGCAGGCAGATGGAATAGAGCACATAGTAACTGCACTCTTATTAATGCTAATTCTCAGGTAACATGGTGAATGACAGAATGTGTTTTTTAATGCTGCATAATTACATGTACACATTGCACATATCAAATACAGAATAACAGTTTAAAAGATAAATTAAAACAGAGACTTCTATAAGAAAATTAGCCTATGTGCAAAATTTAAATGTATATACTTTCTAAAATCCAAAATCCAAAAAGGTCAAAAGGTGTTCCGAAATTTTACCAGTTTGCTAAAGATCATGTTGAGTAATTAGTAGATTCTAGAATGACTACTTGTCTGCTGTAATATATGTAAAATAATTAAACTATTTGGTTTGTGAAAATTTCATTTTTATTATTTGATCTCTACAGTGGTGAAGCTTCAGTTTTTGTCTTTACTTGGAAAGATTACTAATTGTTCAAATATATTATATGCCAAGTTAAAGGAAAGAAAAAAAAGCAGCTAGAGCATGCATAAAGTGATTAATTCGGATGAGCTAGGCATAAACATTAGGATTCCTAGAACAAAAAATCAGAAATCTGTTTTCCTTGATTAATTTTTAAAAATTCGATTTCTAACTCCTCCTTTGTAAAAACTATTATGACAGTCTGCAGTATCCATCAGTAAGCAGAAAAATTCATCTTTAGCAAGTGCCAGTTTAGAGCATTAAGCTGAAGTTAGTGTGTAGTATATATTTATTTAGTGTTTTAAAGCACGTCTAGTTCTCTATATAGTCTTATACCGTTTTCTCTTGTAGAAATAGTTGGAGTGTCTATTCCAGAAAGCCTGTCCAAGTATGTTTCCTTCCCCCACTTAAATACACACTTAGGGGCCACTCCTCTGTGCTTCAAGGTTATCATGTGTTTCTGTCTCTCATTGCAATTGTTACATTATATCGAAATTATCTGTTACATTTTCTTCAACGTATCAGATTGTGACCTCTCTTTGGTCAAGGGCTGGATCTTTCTCACCCTTTTTATTTCAGTGCCTGAAAGTGCCTGACACATGGTAGATAACCAGTAAGGATTTGTTGACTGAATGAAGGGACCTAAAGGCTCAACTAATACACCTCCTTCATTTTACAGGTGTAAAACTGAGGTTTAAGGAGATTGTGACTTTAGAAATAGAAACGAGACCACAGAGATTATCTGTTTCAGCCTTCTGCAATAACCCTGTTGGTACATCATTCCGTTTCTGTTTTAATACTTTGTCAGGGAATCAGCTCATTGCTTTTTCTAAACTCAAGTTGTTACTGAGATTGCTAGGTTGAACAAAAGCCTATTTCCTTGTAATTTCTACTCTTGGTCCTAGTTCTGCTGCATGGTGCTTCAAACATTTGAAAACAACTACTTTTCTTCCTTTTCTTCTTCTGGTTAGCCATCCTTAGTTCTTTATATCATTCCACTCAGTTTCTAGACCATTCACCAAATTGATTTCTCTTTTTTGGATATGTTCCATGTCATCAATGTTCCTTTTAAAATGAATCTCAAAAAGTATATGATGTCCCTAAGTGTGCTTTTATCAGTGAGAAGTAGAATAGAATTTACCACTCCCCTCACTCTGGACCTGATAGTTCTGAGAATTCAGCCTAAAAATACAGTAGCTTGGGCAACCATATCACAGTCTTTGAGCAATCAACCAAAATACCTAAATGTTTTCACATGATTTGCTCTTAAGCTATGTCTCCCCCATGATGCATTTTACATTTATCCCTACTACATTTCATGCTGTTAAGATTTGACCCATTGTTCTAGCCCATTGAAATATTTTGGTGGCTCATGCCTGTAATCCCAGCACTTTGGGAGGTCGAGGCGGAAGGACTGTTTGAGCCTGGGAGGTCGAGGCTGCAAGCAAACCATGATTGTGCCACTGCACTCCAGCCTGGGCAGCAGAGCAAGACCCTGTATCCAAAAAAAATAAAAAAAAAAAAAGAAATATTTGGTGTCAACCAGTATATTACCTGTCTCTCCCAACTTTGTGTTATCTGCAAATTTAGCAGATATGCTATCAGTGTCCTCATCCAAGAAAGTAGTAAGAACATCAAGTAGGGTAGGAAATTTAGTGCTTAAAATCAAATTTTTGTGTGTGTGTACAATATTCCTTTTATATTCTAGGCCAGTAACCCTATCAGAAAAGGAAATTAGGTTAATCTTGTATGATTGGCTACTGTGAATGCTTGCTGACTCTTAATGAATATCTTTTTCTCTTGCATAGGACACTTAAACAATTAAACAGTGTTTAAAAAATTTCTTTGGAATTGACATCAAATCAATCTGTATGTAGTTGGTGGCATCTAGGCATCTACCTGCTTTACACTGTTAACTATTAGTGTTTTCTTTACATCATCCCCTGCCATTCCTCTGATTCTTAAAAGGTTTTAGATGGAAATTGACTTCTGTAAATTCTCAGATACACTGGCACATAATTTGGGAGGGTAGAATGGAAGTCACTTATAATATTAATAGTTAGGTACTTTTATCTGCTTGAAGGCTTTGGGATTCTGTTTCTTTATTCTACAATTTGTTTTTCCCTTTCTGGGGTTTGACTATCAGTAATCTTAATAGAAAAAAAGAATTGAGATAGCCTTTTACATTATAATAATTTATACTTATCCACATATAAGTAGACCTGCACTTTATTTTTGCTGTGCTTGTTCTGAGTATAAATTAAAGAAAATCTTTGTCTCCAGTGTTTTTTAAAATCTTAGCACATTCTGAGTGCCAGCCTTTCTGATAATGTTCTTATAGGTTTTTGCAGTTTTTCTTGGATATGTGCCTATTCCAACCCTCCAATGTCTCCTGCATGTTTTTTTTTAAAAATATTTTTCCTGACATGTCACCATGGAGATGCAGTCAACAAAATTCAGACATGAGAATTTCTACAGGATGAGCAACCTACTTTCTTCAACACATGAATTGCAGGAGATAAGAGAGATTGAAGGGGAACCTGCTGATTTATTGAAAGAGACATATCAACTGATTGTAATATATGGACCTTATTTGATTGACATAAACCAAATGTAAAAAAATTAAGGCAGTCTGGGAAGTCTGAATGTTATGTAACAGTGTGTTATATATGATATACATAATCTATTAATATAATATATTTATATAATAAGGAACTGTTAAATTTTATAATAGTGTTGTGGTTATGTTTAAAGAGAAATCTTTATCCTTTTTAGATGCATACTGAAATGTTTATGGTTAAAAATGAAATCATTTCTGGGATTTGCTTCAAAATAATCTGGCAGAGGAATAGAAGGGAAGTACTGATCAATATCATTATTGAATATGATCAATATGTTGTATATTTGGGTTTATAATATTCTCCCAATTTTGTATATGTTTGAAATATCCATAAGTAAATGTTGGAAAAACTCCCCCTAAATATTTATTGTCACGTGGATTGTTACTGGCAGACTTGGGAATAAAACTCAGGTCTCCTGATTCCAGCTCTTTAGTTTATTGTGTAGCTCAAGTTACAGCTCTTGTACTTTCAGATTGATGTCATGTTGTCCTTTCAGTCTCTGGGACCCACAAGCTTTCCCTGAGAAATTTGTGGTGGTACTTCTAGATAAATTAAGGCCTTACTAAAGGGCCACAGTTTCACTTGACTGGCTACCTACCTATGTGAAACCATAAGGAACATTAGACTTATTAGTGTAGAGAGGCTGCATAGGTTATTAGAACCAGCAAAGAAACTTGGGTCCTAGACTTCACTAGGTCTTAGCATAAGTTCTAAGATGGCAGAGACCATGTCTGTTTTGTTTACTACTTTATACCCAATACCTGGGACTGTGCCTGGTACATGGAAACCATTAGTAAATGTTGAATCAATGGATTAATTTAACCTCTGGCATCATTTCCCTCACATGTAAAATGAGACAATTGATCTAAATGATTCTTAAGTTTCCTTCCATTACTAAAAAAAAGTACTCTTGCCTTCTGACTGATTTTTTAAAAAGCCTTTTAGGATTTTGAAAAGGATTACCGTAAATTTATTTAACACTAGGTAACATCAGTAAGTAAGATGCTCACTTTGAATAACCGTGATAGAAAAACCACAGTTGTTATATTACATCAAAATCTCTTTTAAAATAGACTACTGCTATATATTTTCTGTTGGATTGGTATTTATTTCTCTAAAGTACATGGGTACTGTTTTCAACATACTAAATTAGAGAGTCAGGTTTAGCAAGTTCCAGAGTGTAGCCACCTAAGAGGGTTAATAAAATGTTGCCTTTGCTTGTATATTTGTACTTTTTGTTCCAGTTGTATTGAATGCAGTACTATTATTTCAGAGTTTATAAAGGATTTGAGATTTTGCTTCCCATGGAAAAATCAGTGGGCAACTTTTGGTTAAGTTGCAGTTATTGTCATCACATCAGTGACTAGGCTCCTATCTTTGGGAGTAATGGCCTGATTATGAAATTTTGCTTCAGGTATCTGAAGGTTATCACTAAATCAGGTCAGAGTTTATAAAAGAAAAATAATTGCTATACTATCTTATAAAACTACCAGAACAGTGTTTTGAAGCCATGTAAATTTTTTTTGAAATAGTGACTTTCTGTGATTTTTTTTTTTTTTTTTTGAAATGGAGTCTTGCTCTGTCACCCAGGCTGGAATGCAGTGGCATGTTTTCAGCTCACTGCAACCTCTGCCTCCCAGGTTCAAACGATTCTCCTGCCTCAAATTCCTGAGTAGCTGGGACTACAGGTGTGCCATGGCTGGCTAATTTTATTTTTTTATTTTTAGTAGAGATGGGTTTCACCACATTGGCCAGGGTAGTCTCGAACTCCTGACCTCAGACGATCCATCCACCTCAGCCTCCCAAAGTGCTGGGATTATAGGCATAAGCCACCATGCCTGGCCAAAAAAAATTTCTATAATTAAAATGCTAAATGAATAGGGACTGGAGAAAGCATGTAACAAATTATTTTGTATTCAAACCTGAGTTTTGTTAATATAAACTAAATGTAAGCTAGTGTATGAAAATAACTCTGCAATAGAAAACAAGATACAATGCATTAAAATGTTCTATTTATATTGAAAGTTGCTAAAGTACTAATCTTAAAATTGCCTTTATATTCAAAACTTAAGTGGAAGACACACTAAATAATTTTAGTATTTGATCTGTAAGCCATGTGGGTTTTTAAATAGAATATCAGTACTTCTTTGAAGCAGAATTTATTTTGAAGCTGTTTCAGACATTGCTTTTTATGTTTAAACTCAATAACGGCATTGATAGACACCATCTTCAATTTCAGAAACTGTGCTGCAAAATTAAAAATTTGCTGTTTTTGACATTAGTCTAGGCAATGATTTTTTTTATATAATCCCAAAAGCACAGGCAACAAAAGCAAAAATACACAAATGGGATTATGTCAGACTAAAATTGGTCTGATAAAATTGCACAGCAAAGGAAACAACAGTGAAAAGATAACCTACAGATTGGGAGAAAATATTTGCAAAACATATGGTATGGTTTTAGATGTTTTGTCCCCTCCAAATCTCATGTTGAAATGTAACCTTCAGTATTGGAGGTGGGCCTAGTGGGAGGTGTTTCAGTCATGGGGCAGATCCCTCATGAATGTCTTGATGCTGTCCTCACAGTGAATGAGTTTTTGCTCTGAATTCATGCAAGATCTGGTTGTTTAAAAGTGTGTGACAGAGCCAGGCATGGTGGCTCACGCCTGTAATCCCAGCACTTTGGGAGCCTGAGGTGGGCAGATCACGAGGTCAGGAGTTTGCGAGCAGCCTGGCCAGCATGGTGAAACCCCATCTCTACTAAAAATACAAAAAATTAGCTGGCATGGTGGCTTGTGCCTGTAATCTCAGCTACTTGGGAGGCTGAGGCAGGAGAATTGCTTGAACTGGGAGGTGGAGTTCATATGGATGAACCTAGAGGACATTATGTTAAGTGAAATAAACCAGGCATAGGAAGACTACTACTGTATAATCTCACTTATATGTGGAATGTAAAAATGATGAACTCATAGAAGCAGAGAGTAGAATGGTGGTTGCCAGGGGTCGGGGAGTAGGGATCCCTTTGGAAATGGGAAAATATTGGTCAAAGCATACAAAGTTTTAGACAGGAGGAGTAAGTTCTGGAGAACTATTGCACAGCATGATGACTATAATAATAATGTATGTTTTGAAATTGCTGGGAGTAACTTTTGAAGGTTCTCACCACAAAAAAGATCAACATGTAAAGTGAAGAATATATTAATTCACTTGGTTTAAAGATTTACCATATTTATAATTGATTTGTTAGAAGTTTGAGTTTTGATTTGTTTCTGCTATTAGGTGAGCAAGGAAGCCTAGCTCTTGAAAGTTATATTTTTATTCAACTTTGTAAGTAGCATATTTATTATTTAAAGATTGATTAATACTAAATGCATCAGAAATACTTGGTTTAAGGGTGCCCTATGTTGAAAGCTTTGGAAAGGAAAAGTGAACTTTTGAAGCTCTCATTCTGGTTTGTCGGGTTCTCTTTAAAGTGGAACATACCACCAGTACTCAAATATGTCTACATGTAACTTTTCCACGTGTATGTGTGGTGTAATAAAGTTATTTTATGTAAATATTTGAACTATTTCTGGGAAAAATTACTGACCTTAATATGTAAAAAGGATAAATCTAATTTACTCCATTTAGTATCTATAGAATATTTTGAGAAAATATTTTTCTATGTTTCTTTTTTTTATTTCTTTTTTTAGCTCCCTACTATCACTGGAGAAAAAATATTTTTCTAGTTAACTAGATATAGCAAAATATTATTGGACATTTCTGGGTATGTGCATGTGTGTCAGATTATATCCATGTTTAATATATTTCAAATTTAAGGGAAATTAGAGGACATAATATTTAGATCATTAATCATGGTGCAAATTATATCTTCACTCTCAAACTAATGAAGGGTGTTAAGACAAAATTCTCTAAAATTACAGGAACTCTAAAACCCCTTGCTTAAGATCTTTCTGCTAGTTAGTGGGAGAGCCAGGAGTAGAACTTAATTTTCTTGACATCTAGTTGCTCATTTCTCCCTCCCATCCCCAAACTTGAACATGAATAATTGTTTTCTCTAGGCACGTAAACACTGAAATAGTCTACTATCTCTACTTTGAAATTAGAGACTTGTTTACAGAGAATTGTTGAGTTGTCTAGGGATACTGACGATTAATAACACCTCACTTATCTGATGGTCACTTCTGTGGTAATGACAGTTCTCAAGATACAGCTGAAAATAAGAAATAAGCATTTAAAAAGCCTCTGAATAGTTCAATTTTTAAAAAAGTGCCACAAAGTTCAAAATAAGGTTATATACATAAAGTCTTATGGGAAGACCCTTAGGATCCCTAGATTCTTCCTTCACCATACAATTTCATGTTAAGGAAAGCTGATTTTCTAGCTCAATGCAGATTTGAAGCACAAATGAGAAGGACAGTGGGAAAAAAGCTTTTAAACACAGGTACATGGCTGACTTCTTTAAGAAGTGACCATTTATTGGCTGGGTGCAGTAGCTCACGCCCATAATCCCAGCATTTTGGGAGGCTGAGGCGAGCGAATCATCTGAGGTCAGGAGTTCAAGACCAGCCTGGCCATCTTGGTGAAATCCCTTCTCTACCAAAAATACAAAAATGAGCCAGGCATGGGGGTGAGTGCCTGTAATCCCAGCTACTTGGGAGGCTGAGGCAGGAGAATAGCTTGAACCTGGCGGGTGGAGGTTGCAGTGAGCCGAGATTGCGCCATTGCATGAGCAACAAGAGCAAAACTCCCTCTCAAAAAACAAAACAACAACAGTGACCACTTAAGTGAGGAAGGAAATATAAAACTATAAAACATAGACATTCTAGGCCTAGGGTCCTTTACTGTGAAGGCAAATAGATCTGTACTTTAGGGTCCCTCTAAGTATTAAAGTATAGTGTAGTATTTGAGCATGATAATTAAGAAGGAAAATTGTATATCCTTTGTTTAAGAATATATTTTCAGGGAAAGAGTACTGAAACTGCAAGGTTTAACCTACTCATGTACTTATTTACAAGTTGCTTTTGAGATCTTAAATTCAAAAGTATTTCAAATATTACCAAAAGTTTGGCACTCAAAAGTTTCATCTCTCTGGAAATTTTACATATGGAACATTTCATTATTTCATTCCCTAGCAGTGCCACGGCAATTGGGTGTTGATTGTAGCTGTTGAAAGCAGGTCAGGATTCAGAGCCTTTGACTTAATCAATTTAGTCCAATTCAAGAAGCAGCACTAATTGCCTTTACTTTGCTGCTCATACACAACACCAATTATAATGTTTTCATAATTATCTTCTTTTAAATCCTTACCCAGAGAGGAAGCAATATTGAAAAGTGGTTGAGAGAATGGGCTCTGGCGTCAGACTGCCTAGGGTCAAATTCTGGCCCAACTGTTTACTAGATGTACAGTATAAATGATCTAGTCTGACTCAAGCCAGTTTTTTGTTCTGTAAAATAGAGCAAGTAATATAACCACCTAATAGGAGGGCTATGAGGACCAAAGAAGCTGAAACATGTTAAGTGTTAATAGTTTCTGGCAAATCCTTAATAAATGATAGCCATTGTTTTATTTTTTTTTTCTGTTTTTTTATTATATTTTAAGTTCTGGGATACATGTGCAGAACATGCAGGTTTGTTACATAGGTATACCTGTGCCATGGTGGTTTGCTGCATCCATCAACTGGTCATCTACATAGGTATTTCTCCTAATGTTGTCCCTCCCATTCCCCGCAACCTGACGACAGGCCCCCGTGTGTGATGTTCCCCTCCCTGTGCCCATACGTTCTCATTGTTCAACTCCTACTTATGAGTGAGAACATGCAGTGTTTTATTATTTTTACAAGGCCCCTATTAGGAAAGTTTTGTGTGGTAATACTTAATAATGTTTTCATTGCTTGTTCGGATGAAATGAATTGTTCTTTTTTCATCTTGGCACATGATACAAAGCATTTTAGTCAACTTTGCAAGTTATAAATATGCCTTTTTTTTTACTAGTCATTAATGTTCTATAAATGGATTTAAAAATTTGTCACAAAAGAATTCTCTTATAGACTACCCTGTTAAAGACAGTTTTAGGCTTAATAGACTTGAAACTGTAGTAGTTTGAAATGTTCCTACCTACCAAGGCCTTAACAACTTCGTAACATTTAAAATATGCTTCAAACATAAGTGTCTTTTGTTACTAGTTTTTTATTTAGTGATGTCACCCATTTTCAAGCAGGATCCTATTTTAATCACCAGCTCAATATGATCTGGCTTTTTCATGTTCCCTGTTGTTAAATGTGCTGGAGTTTTACAGGCTATAGGGAACCTTTTCTGTATTCCAGAAATTGGTCTCAGGCTCCCCACTACTAGCAGACTGCCAAAGTGCCTTTGAGAAACTTTGAGCATTTCAGAGCTGCTGAAGAGACTACACTATCATGTGTCCCATGTACTCACTCACTTAATCCTCATAGCAGCTCTATAAAACAGATGGTTTTACCCACTTTTGCAGAGGATGAGATTGAGGCTTGGAGAAGTTCAATGATTTCATCACACATAGGATAAATGGTAGAAACAATATTCAAGCAAAGTTCATCTGCTCAAAAACCTGTATTGTACTATCTCCTTGTCTCTCAGAAGGAAATAATAAATTATTCTATATAGTTTGTATACAGTTATATATAAAGCCCCACCAGAATCAATCTAGAATATTTCCATACGTTTAATAATTAGCCAGTAACTTTGATCCTATGAATCAACAGCCAGAGAGTGCTGTTTTTGAAGCCAGTGACATACAAGAAATGTAGTTTCCTGTTCTTTTTTTTTTTTTGACAGCTAAAAAGCCTGGTCAGATTTCTCAAGGTGTGAGGGTTGCTGGAAAGGCCAAGTTTCTTCCCTTCTCTACCTCATATGGGGCATAATTTTAAAATATCTTACCCTTCTTGCCTTTATGCCTTTGTTGCAGGTGATTGTCATTCTGAATTTGTACCACATGGAAATTTATACCCCTTAAAGAATTTTCTGGCTAGGTCCAGTAGTTCATGCCTATAATCCCAGCACTTTGGGAGGCTGAGGTGGGAGGATTGCTTGAGGCTATGAGTTCAAGACCAGCTTGGGTGGCAAAGTGAGACCCCGTCTCAAAAAAAAAAAAAAGGTTTTTCATTTTTACTTTTTAATATTTGTTGTTGTTTTGATTGCACTTGTATTAAGACATCCATTTGTGTGGAATCTTTTATTGAATATGGATTAGCCTCAGTCCTAACTAATCAACCCTAGATAAACAGGATTTTGATACATTGCAGTATAAGTTTGTTAGAGGACCCAAATAGTTAGCAATATAAGTTTTCATTTCTGGAAATTGTCCTTTGTTAACACATATTTAGTTGACCAGACATTGTAATTAAATGGGTACTATTTTATGATAACTGCTTTTTTTGTTGTTTTCTAAACAAACTTTAACCCCCTCCTGCAAACTAGAATTGTATCTAATTTATCTTTGTATCTCTAGTCGTGGTACATAGTAGGTAATTCATAAATGTTGGTTTTGGGGGTCTGGTTTTGTTTTTTGTTTTGAGACAAGGCCTCACTCCGTCACCCAGGCTAGAGTGCAGTGGCACAATCATGGCTCATGGCTTCTGGGCTCAAGTGATCCTCCTACCTCAGCCTCCCAAGCAGCTAAGACTACAGGTGTTCAACCCCACGCCTGGCTGGTTTATTTTTACTTTGTAGAGATGGGATGTCACTATATTGCCTAGGCTGGTCTGAAACTCCTGAGATCAAGCGATCCTCCTGCCTTGGCTTCCTGAAGTGCTGGGATTACAGGCGTAAGCCACTGTGCCCAGCCCATAAATATTTGTTGAATAAAGGATCAATTTTCTGTTATTCAAAAGTAATTTTTTATCAAAGTTTTTATTAGAGGTCAGGGATTCCTCTACCAAATGTCATTACCCAATGTGGCATATAAAAAACATGATAGTTGTACTCGATGCTTCTCTTGGTTGTGCTCCAAAATATGACTTTGGGAAAAAGTCACTTAATCTCTCAGAATCTGTTTCTTTATCTGTAAAAAGAGGCTATGTGATCAGATCATCTCGAAGGTGGCTTTCAAGTCAAAGTTGCATCATGTAATCATTGGGTTTTAAAAAAAAAATTAGGAATGTCATATTATATAAAACTTTTTTATTGCATAACTCCAAGGTATACTAAGTAGCCTTATGCTTTGAAGCAGGTATCAGACTGTTCCTATTCGAAAAAAATGCTGGGGAAGGAGTGAAAATAATTGGTGAAAAATTACTTTTAAAAATTATTACATCCAGGCCATGCTCAGTGGCTCCCTCCTGTAATCTCAGCACTCTGGGAGGCTGAGGTAGGCAGACTGCTCGAGCCCAGAAGTTCAAGACCACCCCTGAGCAATATGGCAAATCCTATCTCTATTTTAAAAAAGTACAGAAATCACTGGGCATGGTGGCATGTACTTGTAGTCCCAGTACTTGGGAGGTTGAGGTGGAAGGATTGCTTGAGCCCAGGAGGTTGAGGCTGCAGTGAGCCATGATCGTGTCACTGCACTCAAGCCTGGGTAACAGAGTGAGACCCTGTCTCAAAAATGCATATATTACATCCAGAGTAGTCTATGTTTCAGAACAGTCTTGCTCCAGTAGAAAAATGAGCTGAGAGTGGGGCACAGTGGTTCATTCCTGTAATCTCAGTACTTTGAGAGACTGAAGTGGGAGGATTGCTTGAGCCCAAGAGTTCGAGACCAGCAGGGGCAACAAAGTGAGATGCCATCTTTACAAAAAAAAAATACAAAATATTAGCTGGGTGTGGTGGTGCATGCTTGTAGTCCCAGCTACTTGGGATACTGAGGCAGGAGGATCTCTTGAGACCAGGAGGTCAAGGCTGCAATGTACCAAGATCACACCACTGCACTCCAGCCTGGGCAACAGCAAGACTGTCTTTAAAGGAAAAAAGAAAAAGAAAAAAAGCTGAGAACAAAAATGATATCTCTCTTCAAAAGCAATGTAAATATCTAATACATATGACAATTTTAATCTACACTAGAAATTGAAGTATATGTTAAAACACCAATGAGATATACTTTTGCCTGTCAAATTGGTAAAAAGTTTAAAATAACAGTTTGGGTGAGTGTATTAAGAAACAGGCATCCACAGAGCAGTAGGAGTGTAAACAGGTATAACTGTTCTGGTTGGCGTTTGAGAAAGTTTCTCAAAATTCTGGAAAGTTTGTATACTTCTGACTTCTAGTCCCACTTCTAGAGAAACTTATTTCAAGGAGATGTATTATGAAAATGCACAAATTTTCATTTACAAGGATATTTGTTGTAGTATTATGTCATATACAACTATACACACACACACACACGAAGACAAAAGATACTCAAATTTCTAGGTGATAAGATTATATATGAATCATTTTAATTTCTTCTTCTTCTCTGTCTCTTTTTTTTTTTAAGAGATGGGATCTTGCTCTCTCACCCAAGCTGGAGTGCAGTGGCACGATCATGGCTCACTGCAACCTTGAACTACTAGGCTAAAGCGATACTCGTGCCTCAGCCTCCCAGGTAGCTGGGTCTACAGGCGATAGCCACCACACCTGGATAATTTTTAAATTATTTGTAGAGACAAGGTTTCACTCTGTTGACCAGACTAGTCTTCTCCATTTTTTTTTCCTTTTTTAGACGGAGTCTCACTCTGTCGACCAGGCTGGAGTGCAGTGGCATGATCTCGGCTTGCTGAAACCTTCGCCTCCTAGTTCAAGTGATTCTCCTGCCTCGGCCTCCCAAGTAGCTTGGATTACAGGCATGCGCCACCATGCCTGGCTAATTTTTGTTTTTTTTTGTGGAGGCAGAGTTTTGCCATGTTCAGGCTGGTCTTGAACTCCTGACCTCAGGTGATCCACCTGCCTCAGCCTCCCAGAGTCCTGGGATTACAGGCATGAGCCACTGCACCTGGCCTCTTCTCCACTTTTTAATGTTTTCTACGTTTTCTATATGCACACAAGACTTTTCAATCATAAAAGGTATACACGTTTTTAAAATGTGGACTTGTCTGTGATAAGTATATAGAAGTATTTCTCTTCTCATCTCCTCTATTCAATGCCTCCTTACTTTTATTTCTGAACAGGTCTCCAGGAAAAGTTGGGCTTTCAACATTCAAGGTAAGTTGTACTTTCTGAAAGTTATGTTTTTAGAAATTTTATCTTTTTTTTTTTCTATTCAGCACTCTTTTATTAATAACTTTTTTTGTAAAATAATGAAAATGAGCAATTTTGTAAAAGTAGATAGAATCTAATATAAATTATATTTATAAAATCAAATATTTTATATAAAATCTCAAATTTGACTCAGAAAATATCACTGTACAATAACGATTTTTCCTC
>CAUYQU010057112.1:0-12549 GCA_963574635.1 Cheracebus regulus
TTATGAGTTTCCAGTGTGCTGCTGCCTTTTTTTTTTCTTTTCAGGGCTGCCCTGCCCAGCAAGGAGGCAGCCCAGTCCCTGTCTGCCTGCAGAGGCTTTGCTGAGCTGCTGTGGGCTCTGCCCAGCTGCCGTGTGAACTTCTCTGCAGTCCTGTTTATATAGGTGTAATTAGAACTGCCTCGGCAATAGTGGCCCGCCTCTGTAATGGCAGATTGCCTTGGCAACAGCAGGTTGCCTCAGCAATGACAGGCTGCCTCCACAATGGTGGACTACCTCTGTAGTGGTGGAGTGCCCCGTAATGGCAGACACCCCTCCCCCACAGAACTGGACTGTCCCGGGTTCAGCTGTGCCCGCGGTGAAACTCTTAACCAAGAGCGTTTCCAATTGCTGTTTTAGCCGAGCCTGATCACCTGGCTCGCTGTCTCGGAGCCTTTTGTTTTTTTAGTTGAATGGTCGACTCCCAGGTGTTCCAGTCGCCTATTGAAAAGGTGCCAGGATCTGCGTGATTTCCCCTGTGGGAACACACTGCACAGGCTGAAACAGCGGCACTGAGATTCATAGCGCTTTTTTGCCTGGGGATCTCCTGGGCTGCCTCCCTGATTCAGTCCCCTTTTTAATCTGCCTTCCCGTAGCTCCACTTGCCAGTTAAAAGGGCACACAGACCAGTGTACTTTGTACAGAGACCCGCTGCGCCGGGGCTCCGGCAAAGCAGCCGCGCCGGCCGAAACAGCCACGCCAGCCAAAACAGCCGCACTGGCGACCTGTGGGGCTGCTCCACCTGGGAATCTCCTTGTCTGGGTGTAATAAAAATCCGTCTGGAAATGCGGCGTCCACTCACCCTCTGCACTTTCACTGGGAGCTGCAATCTTGAGCTGCTCCTAATCCGCCATCTTGGGAGGTAGCCAGAAGCACTCTTTGTGCAGAACAGAAAAACAGATATTTCCAATGAAACTCTGGCTTATGGGAAAAATCAGAAAGACTGGCTGTAAAACTTAGAAGAAAGATATCTTTAAAACTGATTTTCTGTGTGTTCATTTATCTCAGAGCATTGAACCTATGTTTTCATTCAGCAATTTATAAGCAGACTTCATATATGAACTAGAAAGGGACATTTCAGACTGAATTCTGGCTAATGCTGAAAAGACAAGTATCTCACCACAAAAAGGAAAAGGAAGCTACTTGTGAAACTGCTTTGAAAAGTGTGCATTCACCTTCAAGAGTTTAACTGATGTGTGTGTTCAGCAGGTTAGAAACACTGTCTGTGAAAAATCAAAAAATATATATTTCCAATGAAATAAGCTTATGGGAAAAACCAGAATGACTTTCTGTAAAACCCAGAAGAAAGATATCCTTGAAACTAATTTGCTATGCCTCTGTTCAACTTAGAGAGTTGAACCTACGTTCTGATTCAGCAGTTTACTAACACATTTCATGTAGAATGTAGAAAGGGTCATTTCAGAGCAAATGTAGGTCTGTGGGGAAAAGATAAATATCTCACCATAAAAAGTAAAAGGATGCTATTTGTGAAACTACTTTGCAACGTATGCATTCACCTTACAGAGTAAAACTGATGAGTGTATGCAGCAGCTTAGAAGCATTCTGTGCAGAACATAAAAACAGATATTTCCACTAAAACCTTGGCCTATGGGAAAAACCAGAATGAATGGCTATAAAACCCAGAAAAGGATATCGTTGAAACTGCTTTGCTTTGTGTCTTTTCAATGTAGAGAGTTGAACCTAAGTTATGATTTACAGTTTAGAAAAACACTTGGTATAGAAACTATAAAGGGATGTTTCAGAATAAATGCTGGCCAGTGCTGAAAAGATGAATATCTCACCATAAAAACTGAAATAAAGATACTTGTGAAAATGTTTGCAAAGTGTGCATTTACCTTCCAGAGTTTAACTGAGGTGTGTGTTCAGCAACTTAGAAACACTATCTGTGTAGAATTGAAAAATAGATATTTCCAATGAAAACTCGCCCTATGGGAAAAACCACAATGACTAGCTTTAAAACCCAGAAGAAAGACATCTGTGAAAATGCTTTGCTCTGTGTCTGTTCAACTCAGATAGTTGAACCTAAGTTTTGATTCAGCAGTTTAAAAACACACTTCATATAGAATGTACAAAAGGAGATTTCTGAGCGAATGCAGGCTTATGAGGAAAAGACAACTATCTCACCATAAAAACTAAAAGGAAACTACTTGTGAAACTGCTTTGCAATGTGTATATTCACTTTATAGAGTTAAACTCATATGTGTATGCAGTAGCTTAGAAATACTCTTTGTGCAGAATCTGAAAACAGATACTTCCTACAAAACCCCAGCCTATGGGAAAAACCAGAAAGCCTGGCTGTAAAACCCAGAAGAAAGATATCTTTGAAACTGCTTAGCTGTGTGTCTGTTCAACTCAGAGAGTTGAACCTATGTTTTGATTCAGCAGTTCAGAAACACACATCGTGTAGAATGTAGAATGGTACATTTCAGAGAAAATCCAGACCTATAGGGAAAAGAAAATTGTCTCACCCTAAAAACTAAAGGGAAGCTATTTGTGAAACTGCTTAGCAATATATGCATTCACCTTACAGAGTTAAACTGATGTGTGTGTTCAGCAGCTTAGAAGCCCTCTTTGTGCAGCATCTAAAAACAGATAATTCCAAGGAAACCCTGGCTTATGGGAAAAATAAGAATGACTGGCTGTAAAACCCAGAAGAAAGATATCTTTGAAACTGCCTTGCTCTTTGTCTGTTCAACTCAGAACGTTGTACCTATGTTTTTATTCAGCATGTTAGAAGCACACTTCATATAGAAACTAGAAAGAAACATTTCAGACTGAATTCCAACAAATGCTGAAAAGAAAAATATCTCACCAGAAAAGCTAAAAGGAAGCTATTTGTGAAAATGCTTTGAAAAGTGTGTATTCACCTTCCAGAATTTAACTGATGTGTGTTTTCAGCAGCTTAGCAACGCTCTCTGTGTAGAATCAAAGAATAAATACTTCCAATAAAACCCTGGCATATGGGAAAAACCAGAAAGACTGGTTGTAAAACCCAGAAGAAAGACATCTTTGAAACTGCTTTGCTGTGTGTCTGTTCAACTCAGAGACTTGAACCTATGTTTTATTTCAGCAGTTTAGAAACATATTTCATACAGAAACTAGAAAGGGACATTTCGTAGTGAATACAGGCCAATGCTGAAAAAACGAATATCTCACTGTAAAAAGTAAAAGGAAGGCATTTGAGAAACCCCTTTGCAAAATGTGCATTCACCTTCTGGAGTTTAATTGATGTGTGCATTCAGCAGCTTAGAAACACTCTCTGTGTAGAATCAAAAAATAGATATTTCCAAAGAAATCCCAGCCTATGTGAAAAAACAGAATATATTTGACCCAGCAATCCCATTACTGGGTATACATCCAAAGGATTATAAATCGTTCTATTATAAGGACACATGCACACAAATGTTCATTGTGGCACAGTTTACAATAGCAGAGACTTGGAACCAACTCAAATGCCCATCGGTGATAGACTGGACAGGGAAAATGTGGCACATATACACGATGAACTACTATGCAGCCATAAAAAATGATGAGTTCATGTCCTTTGTAGGGACGTGGATGAACCTGAAAACCATCATTCTCAGCAAACTGACACAAGAACAGAAAATCAAACACCACATGTTCTCACTCATAGGTGGGTGTTGAACAATTAGAACACATGGAAACAGGGAGGGGAGCATCACACACTGGGGTCTGTAGAGGGGAAATAGAGGAGGGACAGTGGGGCATGGGGAGTTGCTGAGAGATAGCATGGGGAGAAATGCCAGATATAGGTGATGGGGAGGAAGGCAGCAAATCACACCGCCATGTGTGTACCTATGCAACAATCTTGCATGTTCTTCACATGTACCCCAAAACCTAAAATGCAATAAAAAATATTAAAAAACAGAAAAACCAGCATACTGGCTGTAAACCCCAGAAGAAAGGTATTATTTAAACTGCTTTGCTGTGTGTCTCTTCAACTCAAAGAGTTGAACCTATGTTTTGATTCAGCAGTTTACAAACACACTTCGTGTAGAATGTAGAAAGGGACATTTCAGGATGAATGCAGGCCTATGGGGAAAAGGCAAATATCTCACCATAAAAACTAAAAGGAAGCTATTTGTGAAACTGTTTTGCAATGTGTGCATTCTAGTTACAGAGTTAAACTGATATATGTGTTCAGCAGCTAAGAAGAGCTCTTTGTGCAGAATATAAATACAGATATTTCCAGTGAGACCTCAGCCTAGGGAAAAGGCAGAAGGACTGGCTGTAAAACCCAGAAGAAAGACATGTTTGAAATGGCTTTGCTGTGTGTCCATTCAACTCAGAGATTTGAATGGCATACTATACTGAGCAGACAGATATCTCACCATAGAAACAAATGAAAAGCTTTGTGAAATTGCTTTGAAATGTGTGCATTCATCTTACAGAGATAAATGGATGTGTGTATGCAGCAGCTTAGAAACACTCTTTGTGTAGAATCTAAAAACAGATAATTCCAATGAAACCCTGGCCTAGGGGAAACACCAGAAAGCCTTGCTGTAAAATCCAGAAGAAAAATATCTTTGAAGAAACTCTGCTGTAAGTCTGTTCAACTATGAGAGTTGAACCTATGTTTTGATTCAGCAGTTTAGAAACACATTTCATATAGAAACTAGAAAGGAACATTTCAGCATGAAGGGCAGCCTAGGCTAAAAAGACAAATATCTCACCATATAAACTAAAAGGATGCTATTTGCAATGTGTGCATTAAACTTAAAGAGTTAAACTGATATATGTGTTCAGCAGCTTAGAAGCACTCTTTGTGCAGAATCTAAAAACAGATATTTCCAATGAATCCCTGGCCTATGGGAAAAAACAAAAAGACTGACTGTAAAACTCAGAAGAAAGACATCTTGAAAACTGCTTTGCTGTGTGTTTGTTCAAGTCATAGACTTGAACCAATATTTTGATTCAGCAGTTTAGAAGCACACTTCGTATAGGAAATAGAAAGGGATATTTCAGACTGAAAGTCGACCAATGCTGAAAAGATGAATATCTCACCATAATATCTAAAAGAAGCTATTTGTGAAACTGGTTTGCAAAGTGTGCATTCACCTTCAAGAACTTAACTGACCTGTATGTTTAGCAGCTTAGAAACCGTCTCAGTGTAGAATTGAAAAATATATAGTTTCAACAAAACCCCGGCCTATGGGAAAAACCAGAGACTTGCTGTAAAACCCAGACTTGCTGTAAAACAGCTTTACTGTGTATTCATCAAACTCTCTGAGTTGAAACACACTTTTGATTTGGCAGTTTAGAAACACATACTTCGTATAGAAACTAGAAATGGACATTTCAGACTCATTGCCAGCCAAAGCTGAAAAGACTAATATCTCACCTTAAAAACTAAAAGGAAGTTATTTGTGAAACTACTTTGCAAAGTATGCATTCACCTTACAGAATTTAACTGATGCAAGTGTTCAGCAGCTCAGAAACATTCTCTGTGTAGAATTGAAAAATAGATATTTCTAATGAAACCCCGGGCTATGGGAAAAATTAGAGAGACTGGCTGTAAACCAAGAAGAAAGATATCTCTGAAACTGCTTTGCCATGTATCGGTTCAACTCAGAGGGTTGAACCTTGGTTTTGATTCAGCAGTTTAGAAACACACTTCGTGTAGAATGTAGAAAGGGACATTTCAGAACAAATGCAGGCCTATGGGAAAAACAAATATCTCACCATAAAAACTAAAAGGAAGATATGTGTGAAACTACTTGGCAATGTGTGCATTCCCCTTACAGAGTTAAACTGATGTGTGTATGCAGCAGCTTACAAACACTCTTTCTGCAGAATTTAAAAACAGACATTTCCAATGAAACTCCATCCTATGGGAGAAACCAGAAAGACTGGCTGTAAAACACAGAAGAAAGATGTCTTTGCAACTGCTTAGCTGTGTGTTCATTCAACTCAGAGAGTTGATTCTATGCTTTGATTCAGCAATTTAGAAACACACTTCTTATAGAAACTAGAAAGGGACATTACAGACTGAATGTTGGCCAATGCTGAAAGACAAATATCTCACCATAAAAACTAAAAAGAAGCTATTTGTGAAACCACTTTGCAAAGTGTGCATTCACCCTCCAGAGGTGAACTGATGTGTGTGTTCAGCACCTTAGGAACACTATGTAGAATCGAAACACAGATAATTCCAACAAATCCCTGGCTTATGGGAAAAACCAGAATGACTTGCTCTAAAACTGGAAGAAAGTCATATTTGAAACTGCTTTGCTGTGTGTCCCTTCAACTCAGAGTTGAACCTATGTTACAATTCAGCAGTTTACAAACATACTTCGTGTAGAATGTAGAAAGACATTTCAGAGGAAATGCAGGCCTATGAAGAAAAGACGAATATCTCACCATAAAAACTAACAGAAAGCTATTTGTGAAACTTCTTTGCAATGAGTGCATTCAACTACAGAGTTAAAGTGATGTGTGTGTTCAGTAGCTTAGATGCACTCTTTGTGCCGAATCTAAAAACAAATAGTTCCAATGAAACCCTGTCTTATGGGAAAAACCAGGAAGATGGGGCTGTAAAACCCAGAAGAAAGATATCATTGAATCCGCTTTGTTGCGTAACCATTAAACTCAGAGAGTTGAACATAGATTTTGATTGAACAGCTTAGAAACACACTTTGTATAGAAAATAGAAAGGCATAATACAGACTGAAATGCTGGCCAATGCTGAAAAGATGAATATCTCACCATAAAAACTAAAAGGAAACTATTTGTGAAACTGTTTGCAAAGTGTGCATTCACCTTCCAGGGTTTAAATGATGTGTGTATTCAGCAAGTTAGAAACACTCTCTGTGTAGAATTGAAAAATAGATATTTTGAATGAAACACCCACCATGGGAAAAACCAGAATGACTGGATGTAAAACCTAGTAGAAATATATCTTTGAAATTGCTTTGCTGTGTGTCTGTTCAACTCAGGGTGTTGAACCTATGTTTTTATTCAGCAGTTTAAAAACGCACTTCCTGTAGAAAGGGACATTTCACAGCAAATGCAGGCCTATGAGGAAAAGACAAATATCCCACTGTAAAAACTGAAAGGAAGCTAGCAGTAAGACTGCATCTAAAACACAGAAGAAACGTATCTGTGAAACTGCTCTGCTGTCTGTCCTTTCCACTGAGGAAGTTGCATGTATGCATTGTTTCTGCGAGTAAGAAACACGTTTCTTATAGGAGCTGCATTTGGATGTTCCAGAGTGAATGTGGGTATATGCTGAACAGGTAAATATCTGGCTTTAATACCAAAGTGGTGCAACATTACTCAGTGATTTTCACTCTGTACATTCAACTTACAGAGTAAAAACGATGTGTGTAAGCAGCACTTTCGAATCCCTTTCTGCACAGAATCCCAAAACAGTCATTTTCATCAAAATCCCAGCCTATAGGAAATAGCAGTAAACCTGCATCTAAAACATGGAAGAAATGTTTCTGTGAAACTCCTCTGCTGTTTGTTTGTTCCACTCAGGGAGTGGCATGTATACTTTTTTTCTGCAAGTAAGAAAAACATTTATTCTAGGAGCTGCATTTGGATGTTCCAGAGTGAATGTGGGTATATGCTGAAAAGGGAAATATCTGGCTTTAAAAGCAAAACGGTGCTACCTACCTGAATGAATGTCACTGTGTACATTCAACTTACAGAGTTAAGAAGGTGTGTGTAAGCAGCAATTTATGAACGATGTCTGTGCAGAATCCCAAAACAGTCATTTTCAGCAAAATCGCAACCTATCGGAAATAGCAGTAAGACTGCATCTAAAACACAGAAGAAACATATCTGTGAATCTGCTCTGCTTTCTGTTCATTACACTCAGGGAGTTGCATCTATGCTTTGTTTCTGCGAGTAAGAAACACGTTTCTTCTAGGAGCGGCATTTGGATGTTCCAGAGTGAATGTGGGTATACGCTGAAAAGGTAAATAACTGGCTTTAAAACCAAAACGGTGCTACCTAACTGAATGAACATCACTGTGCACATTCAACTTACAGAGTTAAAATGATGTGTATAAGCAACACTTTAGAAACACTTTCTGTGCAGAATCCCAAAACAGTCATTCTCAGCAAAATCCCAGCCCATGGGAAATAGCAATAAGACTGCGTCTAAAACACAGAAGAAACGTATCTGTGAAACTGCTCTGCTGTCTGTTCGTCCGACTCATGGAGTTGCATCTATGCTTTGTTTCTGTGATTAAGAAACACGTTTCTTCTAGGAGCTGCATTTGGATGTTCCAGAGTGAATGTGGGTATATGCTGAAAAGGGAAATATCTGGCTTTAAAACCAAAACGGTGCTACTTAACTGAGTGATTTCCAATCTGTATATTCAACTTACAGAGTAAAAACGATGTGTGTAAGTAGCACTTTAGAGTCCCTTTCTGTGCAGAATCCCAAATCAATCATTTTCCCGAAAATCCCAGCCTATAGGAAATAGCACTAAGACTGTGTCTAAAATATGGAAGAAACGAGTCTGTGAATCTCATCTGCTGTCTGTTCATTTGACTAAGGGAGTTGCATGTGTGCTTTGTTTCTGTGAGTAAGAAACACGTGTCTTCTAGGAGCTGCATTTGGATGTTCCAGAGTGAATGTGGGTATATGCTGAAAAGGGAAATACCTGGCTTTAAAACCAGAACGGTGCTACCTACCTGAATGAATGTCACTGTGTGCATTCAACTTACAGAGTTAAAACAATGTGTGTAAGCAGCACTTTAGAAACGCTTTCTGTGTAGAATCCCAAAAGAGTCATTTTCAGCAAAATGCTAGCCCATAGGAAATAGCAATAAGACTGTTTATAAAACACAGATGAAACGCATCTGTGAAACTGCTCTGCTATCTGTCCATTCCACTCAGGGAGTTGCATCTATGCTTTATTTCTGGGAGTAAGAAAAACGTTTCTTCTAGGAGCTGCATTTTGATGTTCCAGAGTGATTGTGGGTATATGCTGAAAAGGGAAATATCTGGCTTTAAAACAAAAACGGTGCTACCTAACTGAATAAATGTCACTGTGTACATTCAATTTACAGAGTTAAAACGATGTGCACAAGCAGCACTTTAGAAATGCTTTCTGTGCAGAATCCCAAAACTGTAGTTTTCAGCAAAATCCCAGCTTATAAGAAATAGCAGTAAGACTGCATCTAAAGCACAGAAGAAACGTATCTGTGAAACTGCTCTGCTGTCTGTTCGTTCCACTCAGAAGTTGCATGTATGCTTTGTTTCTGCGAGTAAGAAACACGTTTCTTATAGGAGCTACATTTGGATGTTCCAGAGTGAATGTGGGTGTATGCTGAAAAGGGAAATATCTGGCTTTAAAACCAAAACGGTGCTACCTAACTGAATGAATGTCACTGTGTACATTCAACTTTCAGTGTTAAAACGATATCTGTAAACAGCACTTTAGAAACTCTTTCTGTGCAGAATCCCAGAACAGTCATTTTCATCAAAATCCCAGCCTATAGGAAATATTAGTAAGAATGCATCTAAAACATGGAAGAAATGTATCTCTGAAACTCCTCTGCTGTCTGTTCATTCCACTCAGAGAGTTGCATGTATGCTTTTTTTCTGTGAGTAAGAAACACATTTCTTACAGGAGCTGCATTTGGATGTTCCAGAGTGAATGTGGATATATGCTGAAAAGGGAAATATCTGGCTTTAAAACCAAAACGGTGCTACCTAACTGAATGAATGTCACGGTGTACATTCAATTTACAGAGTTAAGACAATGTGTGCAAGCAGCACTTTAGAATCGCTTTCTGTGCAGAATCCTAAAGCAGTCGTTTTCAACAAAATCACATCCCATAGAAAATAGCAGTTAGACTGCGTCTAAAACAGTGAAGAAACGTATCTGTGAAACTGCTCTGCTGCCTGTTCATTCCACTCAGGGAGTTCCATGTATGCTTTGTTTCTACAAGTAAGAAACACGTTTCTCATAGGAGCTGCATTTGGATGTTCCAGAATGAATGTGGGTATATGCTGAAAAGGGAAATACCTGGCTTTAAAACCAAAATGGTGCTACCTACCTGAATGAATGTCACTGTGTACATTCAAATTACAGAGTTAAAATGATGTGTGTAAGCAGCGCTTTAGAAACGATTTCTGTGTAGAATCCCAAAACCGTCATTTTCACCAAAATCCCAGCCCATAGGATATAGCAATAAGAGTGTGTCTGAAACACAGATGAAAAGTATCTGTGCAACTGCACTGCTATCTGTCCATTCCACTCAGGGAGTTGCATCTATGCTTTTTTTCTGCGAGGAAGAAACCTATTTCTTCTAGAAGCTGCATTTGGATGTTCTAGAGTGAATGTGGTTATATGCTGAAAAGGGAAATATCTGGCTTTAAAACCAAAACGGCACTACGTAACTGAATGAATGTCACTGTGTACATTCAACTTACAGAGTAAAAACGATGTGTGTAAGCAGCACTTTAGAAAGGCTTTGGGTGCAGAATCCCAAAACAGTCATTTGCAGCAAAATCCCAGCCTATAGGAAATAGCAGTAAGACTGCATCTAAAACACAGAAGAAACATATCTGTGAATGTGTTCTACTGTCTGCTCATTCCACTCAGGGAGTTTCATCTATGCTTTGTTTCTGCAAGTAAGAAACAGGTTTCTTACAGGAGCTGCATTTGGATGTTCTTTAGTGAATGTGGGTATATGCTGAAAAGGGAAATATCTGGCTTTAAAACCGAAACGGTGCCACCTACCTGAATGAATATCACTGTGTACATTCAACTTACAGAGTTAAAATGATGTGTGTATGCAGCACTTTAGAAATGCTTTCTGTGCAGAATCCCAAAACAGTCATTTTCAGTAAAATCCCTGGCCATAGGAAATAGCAATAAGATTGTGTCTAAAACAGAGATGAAACGTATCTGCGAAACTGCTCTGATATCTCTCCATTCCACTCAGGGAGTTGCATCTATTCTTTGTTTCTGCAAGTAAGAAACATGTTTCTTCTAGGAACTGCATTTGGATGCTCCAGAGTGAATGTGTATATATGCTGAAAAGGGAAATATCTGTCTTTAAAAGCAAAACGGTGCTACCTACCTGAATGAATGTTACTGTGTACATTGAACTTACAGAGCTGAAACGATCTGTGTAAGCAGCACTTAAAAACGCTTTCTGTGTAGAAATCCAAAACAGTCGTTTTCTGCAAAATTTTAGCCCATAGGAAATAGCTATAACACTGCGTCTAAAACACAGATGAAACGTATCTGTGAAACTGCTCTGCTATCTGTCCATTCCACTCAGGGAGTTGCGTCTATGTTTTATTTCTGCCAGTAAGAAACACGTTTCTTCTAGGAGCTGCATTTGGATGTTCCAGAGTGAATGTGGGCCTATGCTGAAAAGGGAAATATCTGGCTTTAAAACCAAAATGGTGCTACATAACTGAATGAACTTCACTGTGTACATTCAACTTCCAGAGTTAAAACGATGCGTGGAAGCAGCGCTTTAGAAATGCTTTGTGTGCAGAATCCCAAAACAGTCGTTTTCAGCAAAAGGCAAGCATATAGGAAACAGCAGCAAGACTGCGTCTGAAACACAGAAGAAACGTATCTGTGAAGCTGCTCTGCTGTCTGTTGGTTCCACTCAGGGAGTTGCCTCCAGGCTTTGTTTCTGATAGGGAGAAACATGTTTCTTCTAGGAGCTGCATTTGGATGTTCCAGAGTGAATGTGGGCCTATGCTGAAAAGAGAAATATCTGGCTTTAAAACCAGAATGATGCTACCTAATTGAATGAATTTCACTGTGTACGTTCAACTTCCAGATTTAAAAAGATGTGTGTAAGCAGCACTTTAGATTCAAACTGCTCTGCTATGTGTTTGTTCAGCTAAGAGAGTTGCATCGGTGTTTGTATGCAGCGAGTTACAAATACTTTTCTTCTATGAGCTGCTTTTGGACATTACTGAATGAATGAGATTACATGGTGTTCAGAGAAACATCTCACTCTAAAACCAAAAGGGAGCATTCTAACAGAATGAACCTCACTGTGTGAATTCAACTTACAGAGTTGCACTGAAGTTTGTATGTGGCAGTTTAACAACTCTTTCTGTGGAGAATCTAAAAACAGTTATTTCCAGCCAAATCCCCACGTAGAAGAAATAGCAGTAAGAATGCGTCTGAAACACAGAAGTAACATATGTTTCACACTGCTCTGCTGTGTGTTCATTCAGCTAAGAGAGTTGCATCTGTGTTTTTTTTTTTTTTTTTTTAGAAAAAGGGAGAAAAGGAGAAAGAAACAGCAAAAGAAACGGAAAAAGAATGAAAGAGAAAGAAAGAGGAAGAGATTTTAGAAAAAACGAGAAAAGGAGAAAGAAAGAGCAAAAGAAAGAAAAAAGAATGAAAGAGAGAAAGAAAGAGGAAGAGAAAGAGGGAGAGAGAATAGGATTCTTGTTTTATTGCCCAGGCTAGAATACAGTCTAAAAATGTGTATTAAAAACCTCTTTTATGCCAATAATTGTGTTTAACAATG
>CAUYQU010057113.1:0-11591 GCA_963574635.1 Cheracebus regulus
CATTCTTTTTTTTTTTTTTTTTTTTTTTTTTTTTTTTTTTTTTTTTTTTTTTTTTTTTTTTTTTTTTTGTTTTTTGCCACGGGTGTGGGGCAATGAAAAAAAATGGCAAAACCCAAACACACCCACCCGGGGTAAAAAAAAAACAACAAAAAAAAAAAAAAAAAAAAAAAAAAAAAAAAAAAAAAAAAAAAAAAAAAGAATGTGAAAGGATACAATCTTTGTGAAAAATATAAGGATGATTGATTGTTCTGTGAGCTTTAAACAGGACTATTTTAGAGGAAGTTCTTGTTCTCTAAGAAATTAAGACTCAGAAGGTATGATCAAGTCTCTGCTAATGCAGACTTGAGGATTGATAAACTCACTCTGTAGTAATAAATTGACCCCTACAAAGATATGTGCATTTACTTGTCATGTTGTCTTCCTTCAATGAATTTCCCAATAGGTTGGCTTAATGAGAAAGCAAAAATTAATCTCATCTCTTACCTGGTCTTGTTTCTAAATCAAATAAAGTCTCACTTGAAAAGTGAATAAGCTGAAATATTTTCTATTCTCATGTGTTAAAATGGCTTTTGCTATCAGGTTGGGATTGCTGGCAGCTATTAGAAGTTTGATGTGTGAGAACCAAACACTCAACTTACAGCTCTGCTCACTGCTGTATCATTTTCAACCTAGCACTTCAGATAATTTATGCAATAATCAGCCTACCTTTCCTTATAGAATGTACATTCTATGAATGAAGAGCCCAACTATTATTCACCTTTATGATGCCCCACACCTTGGGCATAGTTAGTACCTACATTGAACTTGTCAGTATAGAAGATATGCCTGTGTTGAGTGCTTTAGAGTGAAGCTTGAAGTTGTTGTCATTTGCATTTTTCCCTCTGTCCCTGCCTGCACAAATCCTTTCCCATTGTCCATGATGATGTCTGTCATTTCTCAGATTTCTCCCTGTGCTTGAATAAATAAAAAGCTATGTAAATTGTGTGACCATATAAAATATTGCGTGTGGAGTGATCCAAGTGTTATTATTTCATTATGGTTATCTAAAGTTCACTTAGCAAAAAGGGTAATGGAATCTACATATTTGTACTTGCTAAGATCTGTTTGTTGTTGTTGTTGTTGTTGTTCACGCTCTAAGGAAGAAAAGACATTTCCCATGAAATTCACTTTAAAATGTTATCCAAGTAGACAATGCACATAAGAACACTGACTGATACTAGGCCAGAAGAATGGCAGCCCTAAAGAGTCTGAAGTCAGGTGTAGTTAGGTTACAAAGAGTCAGCAGTGTAATCCTGAGATAAGCAGTGTCTAAGAAATCTCTGTGCTAAGACATTAGAGCATGGAGCCAGAGGAAGATACAGCTACATGAACCAAAGAGAGCAGGGAGCAAGCACTCTTGTGTAGATACAGATCATACAGAAAAAAGACTGTTCTCCTAGACTCTCCATTTAGGACTGTGAGCAGTTCCTGGGGGAGAAAACCAGAGTTTCTTTGCAGAAACTATGCCATATCCCTTGTACTGCAATGTAAGTGTGCACGGTAAATTTTATGCATTTATTCCAAATCATCTCAGATGTTCTTATTAAATCTTTCATTAACTTACATCACAAATTAATAATTATGTAACCTTAGTATTCCATGCAGATTTCTAAGAAGATTTCCTAGAAAATTCTTTCACAAAATTATAGTGTCAGGGAAGAACCATCTATTTCAGAAATCTACATAGCAATTTTAAGCATTCTATGCTCTCAGGAGGCAAAACCATGTAAACTGCCCATTAGATATGTTTGCATTAAAAAGATTTATTCTGACTAGGTGTTTCACCTGTCACATTTGCATAATGACAATGTTTTCTGCACTAACTATGCATACACCTATACACATAGTCATAGGAAGGCCTAAAGGAAAAGACTCAAGCATTGTTACTACTATTTTTAAAAGTAACAACAACAAAAATGCCTCTTAGATAAAGGAAAGATTGATATGCCCTACAGTGATAAATAAGTCATAAAGAACTTTCATATGCTTCATGTACAATTGTTACAAATAATTATTATTCTTATCATTTCTATTGTTACTAAAAATAAAGTGATTTCCTTATACTCACCTTTTCCTGGTAATCATCTCAAATTTTCCTTCCCCAAATTGATTGAACACAACCTCAAAATCTAGTTATTTAGGAAACAGTTTTTTCAAATTTTTAAAATCATGATTCATGAAAAGATACCATTCTCACAAATATCTATCAGGAAGTTTTAAGAAGCAGTGTCCTTATGTATTTATTTGAGTATTTTATTCTGTCCTGTTTTTTACTCAGCTCCCTTCATTTCATTTTATTTCCTTTCATTCTATTCTTTTCTTTGAAAAATTGTTGTTTGAAAAATCATGAAGTTAGGTAATGACTTGCAGTTTGAACACCAGTGACCTTTTTCTCCTCCTAGTATGGCTCTGACTTCTCTACACATTAAGCTATACTAAATGGATGAGAAAAGGAGATCATGTTGTTAATGCAGAACACAAAAACTCCAGCTTGCCAAATAATAACTTCTCTGGGCTTATAAATGTGTCGGTGAGCTGAATGTTTCCTTTTAACACTCCAGTAGATTTTAGATTGCCCTTTGGACTCTGATGATCAGATGGTAATACATTCCTCTCTGTAGTAAATGTGAACACTCATTATCTTCCCATCTGGCTAGGAGAATTTGGCTGTTCTTTGAGGAAGTGATATTTAATCTTAAGGATTTGTCATTCTGATTCATGTTCACCAGTTGAGGATGGTGAGGTGTGAGAGACTGACTAAACAGCGTGATGATGGATTGCCGTACCTCCTCAGGACCTGGTAGAAGCAGTTCTCTTAATGGTTTCATTCAGTGTCTTACATAGCTCCCTTGTGTCTCTTTGCCTCGGATCTGGTCTCTAGAATATATATGCATCAGTAAAAAGAGAAGTACATTACATCAAACCAAGGCATATGGACAATTAATTTCAAATTGAAACTCAATATTGGATAATGACTGGGCAATGGTGCTTGATGTTGACACCAACTCAAATTATGAGGAAAGTCATTGGATGGGAAAAGAGATGACAGTCTCGGATTCTAATTGTTTTTTATCAACAACACAGAGGAGAATAGAAAAGAGATTTTGTGTTTAGCTCTCTCTTCTTAATCCACCTGTATAGCCTGTAGATTAAGATGGCCTATTCCTTCTATATCTGTTGTTTCTCTCAGAATCATACTACTTAGCACTGCTTAAAATCTTATCTGGGTGACATCAGGACGATGGTGATGTAGGAAACACCAAGAATCTGACTCTCCACACAGAAAACAATTGTACTGGCAGAAACTGTTTGTTTGATGTGATTATTTTGGAAATCTGGAGTCTATCTGAAAACTTACAGCTTCCAGGGAAAAACACGGTTAGTAAACTGTTTAATTTAGTCAACTTCAGTCTTTAGGGTGGTAGGGGCTACCCACCACCTAGCCCTGTGGTGGGCAGTCGTGCCTGTTTCTTGTGTGGCTTGCTGCAGCCAAGATGGGCAACAAGGAGTTTGTTCTCCATGTATCCAGGTTCCGAGTTCTGACTCCTGACTGTTCTTTCTCATCACACAGGTTCAGGCACAGAGGCTGGCTACCACTGTCTTGGATATCACTGTCTTAACTCCACTGTATTTTTTCGCCCTTCCTCTCTTTTAGAAGTCAGGCCTTTCCAGACTAGAATATCCAAAAACAACCACACATAGTGGGGCATTTAGAAAGCCACCATGCAAGCCCATGGAAAGACATAGACTCAGAACTAAGTCTTGAGATGACCTTAAGCTTTCACCTCAGGCAAATCCTCAGCACAGAGATACCCTTCAACAGTAAGAAAGACAGCATCTTCTGGAAGCAGAGGGAGAATACAATTTCCAGAGCTAACACAATGGAGGATTCAAATAGCCAGTTTTCAATTTTAAAAAATCACAAGGTACTTAAAAAAACCTCAGAAATGCATAGCCCATCTGAAGGAACAAAAAAGGTCAACAAAAGTCTGAGGAATCCAGATTTTGATTTAATAAATACTTTAAAATAACTATCTTAAAAGATGCTCAAAGAGCCAAAGAAGGGCACAGAGATAGGAAAATGCTGCTCTAGACTTATCTTGTATATTTTCTGCCCTAGTCCTGGAATTGGCCATTTTTCCAGGGAGTACTAGTCCCTATAATCAGGCAATAATATTAGAACCCAGGCTCTGGATACTCAAAGTGATAGTTGCTGCTGCAGTGAAAGAACTAAAACTAAATGTGTTTATACTAACTTGTGGTTATGCACATATGTATAAATAATCAATAACCATCTACATCAGTATTAAGTTAAACATGAATTTACACTGGTGTGTTAAACTAATCTATTATCAAGTGAATCCTTGCTTTTCCATGAACTCTAACTCCAACAGTAAGAAGATTGGCTCTCACCTTCTGCCATCCATCTACTTGATTGTTCTGTTCTGGAATAGGTGTGTAGCAGGATCAGAATTGCTAACCTGAACACCCCTGGGAAACAACCATATCAACTAAAGTATAGTGCTTAAGTACAGTTCCTTTTGCCTTCCATCTTACAGACTCCACTCATTTCCAAAGTTACTTAGTTCAGTACATTTTCTCTCAATCTCCTTCAGGGAGTTTGGCACATAAATTTGTACTAGAGTTAGATTCTTTTTTCAGTCTGCATGTTTTCCTGAGATCTTCCAACCTCTTAAATTATTTTTTAATTTGCAAACACTGAGGGTTGCTCCTTGTATTGTAAAGATTTATGGGTTTTGTCAAATGTACAATGTCTTGTATGCAACTTTAAAAATCATACAGAGTAATTGTATTGCCCTGATAACTTTCTGTGCTTCACTTTTTAATCCCGACCTCCTCCTGAATTTTTTCCTGGCAACCACTTACAACTTTACTGCCTCTATAATTTTACCATTTGATAGTATGCCATATAATTGAAGTTTTACAAGTTGTAGTTTTTTCAGTGGTCTTCTTTCACTTAGCAATATGCATTTAAGATTCCTCCATGTCTTTTCATGGTTTGATGGCTCATTTCTTTTTACTGCAGAATAATAGTCTACTCATATCCAATTGGTGGATGTACTAATTTAGCCATTAACCCACCAAAGAACATCTTGGTTGCTTCTATTGTTTGATTATAAATAATGCTGTCATAAGCATTCATGTATAGGATTTCTGTTTGGACATGAGTTTTCAAATCAATTGTATAAATATCTAAGAGTGGGATTGTTAGATCAGATAATAAAACTTTATTTAGCTTTGTAAGACCTGCCAAACTGTCTTTCAGAGTGGCAGTGCCATTTTGCCTTTGCACCATCAAATGAATTAGAGTTCCTATTGCTCCATAGCTTCAGAATTGCTATGGTCATTTTTTGTGTGTGTCATCTTTAGGTTCTCTATTTACTATTTCCTCCTCTTACTTATGGGCCACATGATCCAGTTTTTCATACGTGTAATAGTTCTTGATTGCATGCTTGTCATTGTCAGTGCTACATTGTTGAGCATGTAATGTTGTTATTTTCATTGTAAAAAATAATTGACTTTCAATCTGGAAGATGATTACTTTACTGGTAGCTTAGCTTGATCTTGACAAAGTTTGGTTTTCCCTTTTATAAAGTAAGTCCACAGTATTCCTTATTCTTATCTTTATTCTTGGGCCAGGGTACCTCTACTCCTAAAGTGTGGGCTTTTGGAGATTTTAACTGAATGCTCAGGGTATTTAATTAGGTTTTTAAAACTATATCAGGTTGTAACTTCAAAATTTATGGTCCTGTATGGCTTTTGACATATTTGCTTCACTCATATACCACCTTCTGTGATAGGCATCACAGAACACTGCTTTGCACATGTATGGTAGTCCGCCTAGATACACAGTTTCATTTTCTGCATTTCAATTACCTGAAGTCTACTGGATTCTGAAAATAGGTGAGTGCGGTACAATAGATATTTTGAGAGAGTGTGTGTATGTGAAGAAGAGAGACCATTCACATAACTTTTACAGAATATTGTTATAACTGTTTTATTTTATTATTAATTATTGTTAATCTCTCATTGTGCCTAATATATAAATGAAACTTCATTATATGTATCTTTGCATAGAAAAAGCATAGTATATATAGGGTTTAGTATTATCTGAGGTTCAGGGATCCACTGTAGATCATGGAATGTATCCCTTGTAGGTAAGATGCAATTACTATATAGTTCAATATTTGCTCAACAGTGCAAGGAAACTTCTATCAGACTATGAGGCTCCCTCTCTGTGCATCTCCTTTCTATCTAGTATCTTGTCCCAGAAATTCTAGCCATCATTTTACCTTCTAACTCTGATCTGTTTCTTCCACTAGTGAAACTTCTGCCCTCTGTTTAGAACTCATTTCCCTGTGCTGACATTTAAAAATTCCCCTAGAGAGAAAATTAGGTTGAAGTGGAACTCATCTCCTATGGTACTCCAAGGATCAGAGTACTATCCTTTTTGTCCTCCAATGTCTTCAAACAATTGCATTTTACACTTTGTATATTTTATAATTGTTTACAGTATGAAAGGGGACAGAGACATCCAGTAATTCATCATGATAAGAATCAGAACAAGTTGATATTTGCTTTTTGAAGAAACCTTTTAATATGAATTTTCCAACCTGATTTCTTAAACATATTTTTGTTTAAAAAGTTAGAGATTTTAGTATTGCCATTTAGATAATTTATTTTTATGTATGGTGTGAGCTAAGATGTAATTTCATATTTTACCATATGGATAATTAATTATTTCTGCACCATGAATTTAGTATCTATCTTTGACCCATTCTTTACAGTCACTGTGCACGTAGCCAGAACGAGGCAGATTCAGGCTTTCCAAATATAGATGTTAAGAAAGGAAAAATGTGGTCCAAAAAATATCAAATACTATGAATACATTACTCTCACAGCTTTAAAAAGCGGAATAACTAAAAGTGAAGAAAAAATTAGAATATTTATTTACTGCAACTTAATAAGCTGTAGGAATGATCCAAAGAATGTCACACTTAACATTTCATTTCCTCTGGGTTTTTAAAATGATGTTTAATTGCAGATGGTGACCTTCTGAATTAGACCCTGTTTACAAGTGTTAAATTTCAAGTAGGCTACTTCCGTGGTTCTCCATAATGTGTCTCCATGGAGTAGGATATAAACTCCAGGGGAAGATTTATAAATCAAGAAAAACCATATGCTTCTGTGTCACCAGATTGCTCACCTATCCATTTGCAAGGTTGCAACCAGATTTGCAATTCAAATTATTTCAGAATAAAATTTTTATTTTCATTCAGTGATATCTGATATTATTTTATTTTGTGAATTATTTGAGAGGCTATGAATAGGAATATCATACTTTGGTCTACTAATAAACATTAGGTTTTTTGAACTCGTCTTGATAGGAGAGTAGTGACTTAAATACTATATACCCTTAACAGAACTAATGTAACTAATGTAACTCTGTGATTCTATAATTTAGCTTTCTTGTCCTGACTTGAAGAAGGATGGTTAATATATCTGTTCACAAATTGTTCCATAAAGAGTTGGATGTGTTCAGAACAAGTTGAATTTTATCTCAAATGTCACACTTCCCTATACTAGAAATTAATGCAGTGGCTAGAAATTACGAGGTGGAATGGAGGAGTCATTGTATCCCTTTTGTAATACTCAATGTCCTCCTTTCTAGCACTTTCTCTAAAATATTAAGATTCATGGGATATTTCTTGCTATCTATTCCTGTCCATAGCTGTTCTGGGTATATTAATAGGTTAAAAATAGAGTTAAGGGAGAGGTAAAATTCTTGGTGACATCTGGAGAGAAATGCTTTTCCAAGATGCCATGGCTACTTTTGGTCTTGAGGCATATGCTTTCTAGTAAGGGTAATGGAAATATTAAGAAAAGGGGGTAAGATTGCAGAAGTGGGCTATGAGCTCATAGTGATTAGTTCTGTAGATGTTTCTATCTGGCCCTCACCTGTGTCTATTCCTACTCATGCCTGCAGCACCATGAAGTTCTTTCTTTTCCCACTGAATTCTTACTGTATTCTTAGCAAAGACAAAAGTTTCCTTGTTTCCCTGAGACATCTTCAGGATAAATACATTCCATGGAATGTTGCTAAAGAGATATTTTGTAGCTAGTTCAAAAGCATAATGAAGTGTATGGTTACAATTTTTTTTATCTGCCTGTGTGTTAGTCTGTTCTCACACTGCTAATAATGACATACCCAAGACTGGCTAATTTATAAAGAAAAGAGGTTTAATTGACTCACAGTTCCACAGGGTTGGAAAGGCCTCAGGAAACCTATGATCATGGCAGAAGAGGAAGCAAATACGTCCTTCATATAGTGGCAGCTAGGAAAAGTGCTGAGCAAAAGGGGGAAAAGCCCATTATAAAACGATCAGATCTTCTGAGAACTCACTCGACATCATGAGAAGAACAGCATGGGGATAACTGCCCCTATGATTCAATTACCTCCCACTGGGTCCCTCCCATGATATGTGGGGATTATGGGTACTACAAGATGAGATTTGAAAGGGGACACAGCTAAACCATGTCAGCCTGAGATAAATGACATCTTTGAATAAAATAAACTTCTATGATGGTGGTCCCACAAGAATATAATAAAGGAAGGTTCAAGATGGCTTACTAGATACAGCTAGTATGTGCCTCTGTCACAGGGAGGAATCAAAATAACAAATAGATATTCACACTTTGAATAGAACATCTAAGAGAGAACATTGGATTCAACAGAAAAGTGATGGGAAGCACCAAAAGCTAAAAAGTAGAAGGAATTTAGGAAACCTGCTTGACCAGGTAGGACTGGGAGCCAAGTTAAGTTCCTGGACTTAGGAAAGCGATTAGTGAAAGACTCCAGGGCTCCACATTCCCACCACAATCCCTTTAATTCCAGTTATGGGAGTGCTCTCAACCCACATGAGCATAAAGACTAACATAGGAATCTGCCTAGAGATTGCAGAGACATTGTTCCAGATAGGGAACTCAAGCTGAGTCCCATAGGCCTCCAAGTCCTGTGAAGTTGCAGTTTGACACTATTCTGAGAACTAACCCCCAATAATCTTTATCCTGCTCTGGGGCTAGGGCTGTTGCTGCTGCTGCTTCCAGGCTAAGTAAAGAGAAGAAGCCAGGCACTTTCAAACACCTCAAGGACAAATCCCTCTCACACTGCTGCAGGCTGCTATGGAACTAAGGCACAAGGAAACTATGCATCCCACAGCTACCCTGCCTACCCTGCTCACACTAAGAGTGAACCCTCTTCACCCAGTGGAAGACCTGCAGTGCAGCTACCATTACCTACACTTGAACATTCTACCAGCAGCCTGGGCAAAATCCTGCCCCTGTCTTTCATAGCTAATGTGTGAATGTGCTACAAGGTGATAAATAGAAGTCTGTCAGCCTGATCCTGTCCCCCCAGTACTCAAACATGATATTTATGGGATTGGAGATGGCCCAACACCATCCACCACTGTTGGCATCTGAATATGCCTCTTGGAGTATGAAGTCAGGCTGAACAAACCTGCCAATACCTCCACAGCTGGCACCCAGCCACACGTGCCACCAGTGGCCAGGACACTGACTTGCCCAACTTGTTGCAGCTACCACCAACACCAACATGGATCACTTGGGTTCCAGTGGGTTGGTTCACCACTCCTTCTGCCATCGCCCACATCACACCTGCTGCCCAGGGACCCAAGAACACACTTACATGCCTGGACCACCGCTGCCACTACTAGCATCTGAGCAAGCCACCTGGAAACCAAGAATTGGCCTGTGTGGACACACTAACACCAGTTCCAGCAACTGTCACCCTGGGACCCAAGAACAAGCATGCTCAGCCCACTCCTTACACCACTGGGGCCCAAAGACTAGCCCACTTGATACCCTAGTCCTCAGCAAAACTTCACAACAGCCTCTACAGATAACTTCATTCTGACCTGCCAAGAAAAGCAGATACCACTAAAACTGTTAATAGCCAATTAAATCATACTGAGATTACAGTACTTCATACACACAAAATCAAATTCAAAGTGCTCAGTGTAATCAACAAAATATATACTTCTTCAGATAAAAGTCCTTTCCTACAAAAGAAAATTCAAAAGAATGGATGAAGCTAGTATTACACCAGATGTGCAGATTTCAATGTAAGAACACAAGAAACATGAAAAAGCAAGAAAATATAATACCTTCAAAGGAACATGATAATTGTCCAGCAACAGATCCCAATAAAAAAATTCACAAAATCCTGGATAAAAAATTCAAAATACAGATTTTTTAAAAAGCTCAGCAAGACACAAGAGAATTCTGTAAAACAATGTAGAGAACTCAGAAAAATGATTCAGAATATAATTAAGAAATTTACCATAGATAGATATTTTTAAAAAGAACCAAACAAAAATTCTGGAAATAAAGAATTCATTGAACAAAATACAAAATACATTCTAAAGCTTCAACAGTAGGCTAGATCAAGCCAAAGAAAAAATCTCAGAACTTCAAGATAGTTATTTTCAAATAACCCAGTCAGAAAAAAAAATTAAAAGAATAAAAAAGAAAGCAAAGCTCTATGACATTAAAGACAATTTAAACTGACTGCAAAATCAAATACCATTATCCCTGAAGTGAAGGAAAAGAAATTTAGAGAATGTAACAAAATCTTAGATGAAAACTTCCCAAATCTAAGAAGGGAACTAGACATCCAAACACAAAAGGCTCAAAGATCTCTAAACAGATATAGTGCAAAAATGTCTTCTCTATGGCACATTATAGTCAAACTATCTAAAAGCAAAAGAGAGAATACTGAAAAAACAGCAAGATAAAAGTTTCTTATCATCTACACAGGAATCCCCATCAGACTTACAATGGCCTGTAAGAAGAAACCATACAGGCCAGGAGAGAAAGGGATAACATATTCAAACTGCTGAAAGAAAAAATCTGAAACCCACATGTTCTCACTCATAAGTAGGAGTTGAAAAATGAGAACACATGGACACAGGGAAGGGAACATCACACACTGGGTCCTGTTGAGGGGTGGTGGTGCTAGGGGAGGGATAACAGGGGGTGAGGGAATTGGGGAGGGATAACATTAGGAGAAATACCTAATGTAGATGACAGGGGGAATGGATACAACAAACCACCATGGCATGTGTATACCTATGTAACAATCCTGCATGACCTGCTCATGTACTGCAGAACTTATGATATAATAATAATAATAATAAAGAAAAAAACTAGGACCAAAGAATACTAAATGCAGTGAAATTATCCTTCATAAATAAAGGAGGAAGAATTTTTTTCCCACATAAGAAAATGCTTAGGAAATTTGTTACCACTAGACCAGTACTATAAGAAATGCTCAAGGGAGTCTGAAACTTAAAAGTGAAAAGATGAAAAGAGAGATCCAAGATGGCCGATTAGCAACAGCTCAGGAATGTAGCTCCCAGTGAAAGCGCAGAGAACGAGTGGATGCCGCACTTTCCGACGAATTTTTGTTGCCCACAGACCAGGAGATTCCCGGCAGAGGAGCCACACGG
>CAUYQU010057116.1:0-24298 GCA_963574635.1 Cheracebus regulus
TCCAGATATTGCCAAATGTCTGCTGTGGGCAATACTACCTCAAGTTGAGAACCACCGATCTAACCAATCTGCTATTGTTTGACATTTAGGTTTTATCTACTTTGCCACAATTTAAAGCAGCAGCACTTGTGAAGCTCCTAACATATACAAACTCAGCACATCTTTAAATTACTTTGATAGCATAAATTTCTAGCAAGGAACGGCACCTTTAAAATGTTGATGTCTATTCCCAGATTTCCCTCCAGAAAGATTGTATTAATGTAGAATACCATTGAAACAGCATGAATGTCATTTCTTGAGATCCTGCCTACTTCCAGGTATTGTCAATCTTTTTCATCTTGCTTTGTGACAAGCAAAACAAAATATTACTTTACCCTTTTAACTTGTAATTCTTTGATTGCTTACCAGGTTGGTCACCTTTACTTTGTTTATTAACGATTTGTGTTACTGCTTTTCCGAACAGTTTATTAATGTCCTTTGTTCATTGTTGATTTTGTAAGAGCTATTAATTCCTTCTTCCAATTTGGAATTTTTCTTACAACGTGATTTAAACCTCTTTTTCTTATAACCTTTATAAGGTTTTCTGTACAGAAGTCATACATTTTTATGTTTTTAAATTATCAGCCTTTTTATTATGGTATCCTACTTAGAAAGATGACCTCTAGAGCCAGGCCCGGTGGCTCACACCTGTAGCACTTTGGGAGGTCGAGGTGGGCAGATAACTTGAGGTCAGGAGTTTGAGACCAGCCTGGCCAACCTGGTGAAACCCTGTTTCTACTAAAAATACAAAAATTAGCCAGGCATAGTGACGGGCCTGTAATTCCACGTACTCAGGAGGCTGGGGCAGGAGAATTGCTTGAAACTGGGAGGCGGAGGCTGCAGTGAGTTAAAATCACGCCCACTGCACTCCAGCCTGGATGACAGAGAGAGGCTCCATTTCAAAAAAGAAAGAAAATAAAGAAGGAAGGAATGAAAAAAAAAAGATCGCCTCTAAAATATTAAACTTCAGTATTTTACTCTATTAGGCTAATCTTTTATCTTGCTAATATCTTTCATATTCTAACACTAAATCTTTTTTTCTCTCTAGACCAGTGCACCTTAAACTTGAATGTACATATACATCTGGAAATCCTATTAAAATGTGTGTTCTGATTTGGTAGGTTTGGCGTGGGATGAGAGATTCTGCATTTCCAACAAGCTCCAGGTGATGCCAGTGCTGCCTGTGACTGCACTCGGAGTTACTGCTCCTAAACCTTCAGAGCTCAGTCCTCTGTACCCTCCATTCTCTGACTCCTTCCTGAAGTTGCTTCCTTTCTTATCTAGTGTGAACCCCAATGGCAGCAATTTCAACCATAGCTTATTTCTTTGTTCTTATGGAACATCCTGGCAATCTCCATTCCAGTATTGATGAAGCCACCATTTCTTCTAGTCTCCAGCCATGGCACCCCTGCAGGATACCAGATAGCTTCCACGTACTTCTATTAAAAACATGTGATTTCTCAGGTACATCAGCAAGCCTTCACTTTGTTCCCTTTCCCATTCCTAGAGTAACTTTCCCTAAATGTAATCACCTCAAGCTCCAGTCCCCCTCCTCTCACACCTTAGTCAACAGCTTTTTTTTTTTTTTTACCCCACTGGCACCTGGAATGCCAACAAGACAGAACTGTTCACCCCCTGGAAAGGGGGCTGAAGCCAGGGAGCCAAATGGTCTGTGGCCAAGTGACTCGGTGGGTCCCATCCCCATGGAGCCCAGCAAGCTAAGATTCACTGGCTTGAAATCCTTGCTGCCAGCATGGCAGTCTGAGGTCGACCTGGGATGCTCAAGCTTGATGGGGGCAGGGGTGGCTGCCATTGCTGAGGCTTCAGTAGGCAGTTTTACCCTCACAGTGTAAACAAAGCCACCAGGAAGTTCAAACTGGGCAGAGCCCACCAGACCAGCTCAGCAAGGCCACTGCTGCCAGACTGCCTCTCTGGATTCCTCCTCTCTGGGCAGGACATCCCTGAAAAAACAGGCAGCAGCCCCAGTCAGGGACTTATAGATAAAACCACCGTCTCCTTGGGAAAGAGCACCTCAGGGAAGGGGTGGCTGTGGGTGCAGTTTCAGCAGACTTAAATGTCCCTGCATGACAGCTCTGAAGACAGCAGCAGATCTCCCAGCACAGTGTTCGAACTCTGATAAGGGACAGACTGCCTCCTCAAGTGGGTCCTTAACCCCCATGTATCCTGACTGGGAGACACCTCCCAGTAGGGGCAGACAGACACCTCATATGGGAGAGCACTGGCTGGCATCTGGTGGGTGCCCCTCTGAGATGAAGCTTCCAGAGGAAGGAACAGGCAGCAATCTTTGCTGTTCTGCAGCCTCCACTGGTGACACCCAGGCAAACAGGGTCTGGAGTGAACCTCCAGCAAACTACAGCAGACTTGCAGCAGTAGGGCCTGACTGTTAGAAGCAAAACTAACAAACAGAAAGGAACAGTATCGATGTCCACTCCTAGATCACATCCAAACATCACCAACATCAAAGACCACAGGTAGATAAATCCACAAAAATGGGAAGAAACCAGCACAAAAAGGCTAAACACTCCAAAAACCAGAATGCCTCTTCTCCTCCAAAGGATCACAACTCCTTGTCAGCAAGGGAACAAAACTGAACAGAGAATAAGTCTGATGAATTGACAGAAGTAGGCTTCAGAAGGTGAGTAATAACGAACTGCTCCAAGCTAAAGGAGCATGTTCTAACCCAATGCAAGGAAGCTAAGAACCTTGAAAAAAAATTAGACAAAATGCTAACTAACTAAAATAAACAGTTTAGAGAAGAACAAAAACGACCTAATGGAACTGAAAAACACAGCATGAGAACTTCGTGAAGCATACACAAGTTTCAATAGCCAAATTGATGAAACAGAAGAAAGGATATCAGAAATGGAACTCAATGAAATAAAGCAAGAAGACGAGATTAGAGAAAAAAGAGTGAAAAGAAATAAAGGCTCCATGAAATATGAGATTACATCAAAAGATCAAATCTATGTTTGATCAGTGTACCTGAAAGTGAAGGGGAGAATGAAACCAAGTTGGAAAACACTCTTCAGGATATTACCCTGAACTTCCCCAACCTAGCAAGGTAGGCCAACATTCAAATTCAGGAAATACAGAGAACATCACAAAGATACTCCTCGAGAAGAGCAACCCCAAAACACATAATTGTCAGATTCACCAAGGTTGAAATGAAGGAAAAAAATGCTAAGGGTAGCCAGAGAGAAAGGTCGGGTTATCCACAAAAGGAAGCCCATCTGACTAACAGCAGATCTCTCAGCAGAAACCCTACAAACCAGAAGAAAGTGGGAGGCATAATTTCCAACCCAGAATTTCATATCCAGCCAAACTAAGCTTCATACGTGAAGGAGAAATAAAATCCTTTACAGACAAGCAAATGCTGACAGATTTTTTCACCATCATACCTGCCTTACAAAAGCTCCTGAAGGAAGCACTAAACATGGAAATGAACAACTGGTACCAACCACTACAAAAACATACCAAATTGTAAAGACCATCGATGCTGGGAAGAAACTGAATCAACTAACAGGTAAAATTACTAGCTAGCATCATAATGGCAGGATCAAATTCACACATAACAATATTAACCTTAAACGTAAATGGGATAAATGACCCCAATTAAAAGACAGAGACTGGCAAATTGGATAAATAGTCAAGACCCATTGGTGAGCTGTATTCAGGAGACCCATTGCATATGCAAAGACACAAATAGACTCAAAATAAAGGAATGGAGGAATATTTATCAAGCAAATGGAAAACGAAAAAATCCAGGGATTGCAATCCTAGTCTCTGATAAAACAGACATTAAACCAACAAAGATCAAAAGAGACAAAGAAGGGCATTACATAATAGTAAAGGGATCAATGCAACAAGAAGAGCTAATTATCCTAAATATATATGCACCCAATGCAGGAGCACCCAGATTTATAAAGCAAGTTCTTAGAGACCTACAATGAGACTTAGACTCCCACAAAATAATAATGGGATACTTTACCACCCACTGTCAATATTAGACAGATCAACGAAACAGAAAATTAATAAGGATATCCAGGACTTCAACTCAGCTCTGAACTATGCAGACCTAATAGACATCTACAACTCTCCACCCCAAATCAACAGAATATACATTCTTCTCATACTACATTGCACCTATTCTAAAACTGATCACATAATTTGAAGTAAAACACTCCTCAGCAAATGCAAAAGAATGGAAATCATAACAAACAGTCGCTCAGACCACCATGCAATCAAGTTAGAACTCAGGATTAAGAAACTAACTCAGAACCACACGACTTCATGGAAACTGAACAACCTGCTCCATAATGGCTACTGGATAAATAATAAAATGAAGGCAGAAATAAAGAGTTTCTTTGAAACCAGTGAACGAAGACACAATGTACCAGAATCTCTGGGACACATTTAAAGCAGTGTCTAGAGGGAAATTTATAGCACTAAATGTCCAAAAGAGAAAGCAGGAAAGATCTAAAATCAACACCCTAATATCACAATTAAAAGAACTAGAGAAGAAAGAACAAATTCAAAAGCCAGCAGAAGACAAAAAATAACTAAGATCAGAGCAGAACTGAAGGAGACAGAGACACGAAATACCCTTCAAAAAATCAATGAATCCAGGAGTTGGTGTTTTGAAAAGATCAACAAAATAGACTGCTAGCCAGACTAATAAAGAAGAAAAGAGGGAAGAATCAAATAGAGTCAGTAAGAAATGATAAAAGCAGTATCACTGATCCCACAGAAATACAAACTCCTATGAGAGAACACTATAAACACTTCTATGCAAATAAACCAGAAAATCTGGAAGAAACGGATAAATTACCGGACACTAACACCCTCCTATGACTAAACCAGGAAGAAGTAGATTCCCTGAATAGACCAATAACAAGGTCTGAAATTGAAGCAGCAATTAATACCCTCCCAACAAAAAGAAGTCCAGGACCAGACGGTTTCACAGCCAAATTCTACCAGAAGTATAAAAAGAAGCTGGTACCATTCCTTCTGAAACTATTCCAAACAATTGAAAAAGAAGGAATCCTCCCTAACTCATTTTATGAGGCCAACATCATCCTGATACCAAAACCCAGCAGAGACACAACGAAAAAAGAAAATTTCAGGCCAATATCCCTGATAAACCTCAATGTGAAAATCCTCAATAAAATACTGGCAAACTGAATCCAACACTACATCAAGAAGCTTATCCATCACAATCAAGTTGGCTTCATCCCTGGGATGCAAGGCCAGTTCAACATATGCAAATTAATAAATGTAATCCATCACATAAACAGAACCAAAGACAAAAATCACATAATTATCTCAATAGATGCAGAGAAGGCTTTTGACAAAATTCAACAGTCTTCATTCTAAAAACTCTCAATAAACTAGGTATTGATGGTATCTCAAAATAATAAGAGCTATTTATGACAAACCCACAACCAATAATCATACTGAATGAGCAAAAACTGAAAGCATTGCCTTTGAAAATGGGCACAAGACAAGGATGCCCTCTCTCACCACTCCTATTCAACATAGTATTGGAAGTTCTGGCCAGGGCAATCAGGCAAGAAAATGAAATAAAGCATATTCAATTAGGAAAAGAGGAAGTCAAATTGTCTCTATTTGCATATGACATAATTGTATATATTTAGAAGCTCCCATCGTATCAGCCCAAAATCTCCTTAAGCTGATAAGCAACTTAAGCAAAGTCTCAGGATACAAAAGCAATGTGCAAAAATCACAACCATTCCTACACTCCAGTAACAGACAGAGAGCCAAATCATGAGTGAACTCCCATTCACAATTGCTACAAAGAGAATAAAATACCTAGGAATACAACTTACAAGGGAGGTGAAGGACCTCTTCAGAGAGAGCTACAAACCACTGCTCAAGGAAATAAGAGAGGACACAAACAAATGGAAAAAATTCCATGTTTATGATTAGGAAGAAACAATATTGCAAAAACGGCCATACTGCCCAAAGTAATCTATAGATTCAATACTATCCCCATCAAGCTACCACTGACTTTCTTCACAGAATTGAAAAAAAAAAAAAACGCCTTAAATTTTATATGGAACCAAAAAAGAGCTCGTATAGCCAAGGCAATTCTAAGCAAAAGGAACAAAGTGGGAGGCATCACACTACCTAACTTCAACTATACTACAAGGCTACAGTAATCTAAACAGCATGGTACTGACACCAAAACAGATATATAAACCAATGGAACAGAACAGAGGACTCAGATATAATGCCACACACCTAAAATCGACTGATCTTTGACAAACCTGACAAAACAAGCAATGGGAAAAGGATTCCCTATTTAATACATGCTGTTGGAAAAACCTGCTAGCCATATGCAGAAAGCTGAAACTGGATACCTTCCTTACACCTTATACAAAAATTAACTCAAGATGGATTAAAGATTTAAAGGTAAGACCTAAAGCCATAAAAACCCGAGAAGAAAACCTAGGTGATACTATTCAGGAAATAGGCACAGGCAAAGACTTTCTAAAACACCAAAATCAATGGCAACAAAAGTCAAAATTGACAAATGGGATCTAATTAAACTAAAGAGTTTATGCACAGCAAAAGAAAATAATATTAGAGTGAACAGGCAACCTACAGAATAGGAGAAAACTTTTGCAATCTACCCATCTGACAAAGGGCTAATATCCAGAATCTACAAAGAACTTAAACAAAATTACAGGAAAAAAACAAACAGCCCCATCAAAAAGTGGGCAAAGGATATAAACAGACACTTCTCAAAAGGAGACATTTATGCAGCCAACAAACATGAAAAAAAGCTCATCATCACTGGTCATTAGAGAAATGCAAATCAAAACCACATTGAGATACTATCTCACACCAGTTAGAATGGTGATCATTAAAAAGTCAAGAAACAACAGATGCTGGAGAGGATGTGGAAGAGTTTTACACTGTTGGTGGGAGTGTAAGTTAGTTCAAGCATTGTGGAAGACAATGTGGTGATTCCCCAAGGATCTAGAACCAGAAATACCATTTGACCCAGCAATCCCATTACTGGGTATATACCCAAAGGATTACAAATTCATTCTATCATAAAGACACATGCAAACATATATTTATTACAGCACTGTTCATAATAGCAAAGACTTGGAACAAACACAAATGCCCATCAATGATAGACTAAATAAAGAAAATGTGGCACATATACACCATGGAATATTACGAAGCCATCAAAAAGGATAAATTCATGTCCTTTGGAGGATCATGGATGAAGCTGGAAACCATCATTCTCAGTAAACTAACACGAGAACAGAAAACCAAACACTGCATGTTCTCACTCATCAGTGGGAGATGAACAATGAGAACACATGAACACAGGGAGGGGAACATCAAACATGGGGCTTTGTCAGGGACTGGGGGTCTAGGGGAGGGATAGCATCAGGAGAAATATCTAATGTAGATGATAGGGTGACGGATGCAGTGAACCACCGTGGCACGTGTATATCTATGTAACAAACCTGCATGTTCTGTACATGTACCCCAGAACTTAAAGCACAATAAAAAAAATAAAAATTATTGTTGAGTTATAAGAGTTCTTTGCAACATCGCAGTGAAGTCCTACCAAGATTAAAGCTAACAAAAAAATAAGATCCAATAGAGAGCATGATTGAGCCATGACCAGTATATGCATGTATCACCTTGTATGCACGCATACATAAAGTCAGATCTACCTACATGGACTTTAGTTTTATGAACCAATACATTCTTGAGGGCTGACTAGAATGACTGCCGGTGCCAACTTCTCAAGTAGAATGGGGCTTTCCCCTCATGCCATTTTCCTAATCTATCCCCGGGCTCTATGCTATAACTGTGGGGAATCTTATCATGATTAGCCTGGTAGATAGGCATGGGGATAAAAGGTGGGGAGAAAATGAATGATGCCTGGCACAATTAAAAGTACCACTACCAGGTCACCAGATCGAGACCATCCTGGCCAACATGGTGAAACCCCATCTCTACCAAAAAATACAAAAAAATTAGCTGGGCGTGGTGGAGTGCACCTGTAGTCCCAGCTACTCGGGAGGCTGAGGCAGGAGAATTGCTTGAACCCGGGAGGCGGAGGTTGCAGTGAGCCGAGGTTGCGCCACTGCACTCCAGCCTGGCGCCTGGTGACAGAGTGAGACTCTGTCTCAAAAAAAAAAAAAAAGTACTACTACCTTGCCCCAGAGGGCTCTGGCCAAAATTTCAGACTAGAGGCCTTTGTACATCCTCCATAATAATTATAAATGTCACAACTTTACAAAATAAAGCCACAAAGTAAAAAGTAACCAATCCGTCAGGTCAGATAGATAAAAAAGTATTTTTATTCCTAGGTTGCCAAGATGGTTCAGCCAACACATCTTTAAAGATTCGGTATTAATGTAGAAGAATCCAAACGTAGAGGGCTCGCTGTGTGAATTTGAACAGAAGAGGCTAAAGATGAGAGGAAAGGAATGGTGCACGAAGCTAATGCACAGCTGCAGCTGCTTCCCATATGTCTCTATGAAAGATTTAATTTTTTTTTTTTTTGAGACGAAGTCTCACTCTGTTGCCCAGCCTGGAGTGCTTGGTGCAATCTTGGCTCACTGCAACCTCTGCCTCCTTGGTTCAAGTGATTCTCCTGCCTCCGCCTCCTGAGTAGCTGGGATTACAGGTGTGTGCCACCACGCCCGGCTAATTTTCATATTTTTAGTAGAGATGAGTTTTCACCATGTTGGCCAGGGTGGTCTTGAACTCCTCACCTCAGGTGATCTGCTTGCCTCGGCCTCCCAAAGTATGGTATTACAGGTGTGAGCCACTGCGCCTGGCCCTTAAAATTTAACACATTTGTATGTGAAGAATAATGACACTGTGATAGGCAGAATGAAAGATACAATCTTTACCATCAAAGAGCTTCTATATGCTACAATGAGTACCAATAAGAGATGTGAGGTCACAATACTATGGAGATACTTTAATTGTATTGAAGAATTTCCAGAAAGTCTTCAAAGAATAAGAAACACATCAGGAGGCAGAAATAGAATCTGTAAACTACATTTATTGAATACTTCTTATACAAAAAAGATAGGATGGGGTAGGTAAAAACTTGAAGAAATTAAATATACACATTAATTTTATCACTAATTCTAACTACTAGAGAAGTACGAAATTTGTACAAGTAACAATTTATAATGAAATAAGCTATACATACACTACAATAAAAAATTTTTAAAATTGTGCTTAACATCATAGAACTTCCCTAAAATGAGTTAAAATGCCTACATAACATCCATTCTTACACACATATTTTCCATTAAAGATTGCTTAAACAGTACATATTCCCATTGCTGAGCAATCCATGGTCAATAGCTATCTATGAAGTTCCTCAAAAAAACACCATAGCATTTGCAATAAGTACATTTCTCCAGTGAAGCCCACATTATTTTTAGTTTAGCTTACTACCAAGTTCTCTTGAGAACTGTTTATATGTCTTTTGCTTGGTCATCTTCTTCAAGTTTTCTGATTTCATTTTTTAAACAATTTATAGTTTCACGACTTGCTTTTAATCTCTCCTTAAGCTCTGCAATCTCAAAGCTTGTTTTTTTCTTAGCAGCTTCTAATTTTTCTCTGGTTTTCACTTCAAGTTCTGCAACTAAAGAAAACAAGTATTTTTACTCAAGTATTTTTCTCACGTTTAAGATATATGACAGGATAGTAAATATGGCATTTTCTGACAATAATGTTTCCATGATGAAATGTGGATAACTTAAGAATTACAACATTAAACATGGGTGTGGGTTGGGGGAGGGGAAGAATGACTGAATTCCCAGTGGAGGATCTAAGATGTTTCCTACAACTAAAAATGAAATTCTGGTCACCAACTCAGAGTTAAAATTTTACGACATAATGTCCTTTTTTCTACACATATTAAGATTGAAATAAGGGGGCACACAAACCCAAGATACATCGGCAAGTAAGAGCTGACTGGGTGCAGTGGCTCATGCCCGTAATCCCAGCACTTTGGGAGGCTAAGCCAGGTGAATCACTTGAGGTCAGGAGTTCAAGACCAACACAGCCAACATGGCAAAACCTCATCGCTACCAAAAATACAAAATTAGCCAGGCGTGGTAACACACACCTGTAATCCCAGCTACTCTGGTGGCTGAGGCACAAGAATAACTTGAACTTGGGAGGCAGAGTTCAAAATGAGCTGAGATTGTGCCACTGCACTCCAGCCTGGGTGACAGAGTGAGACTCTGTCTTAAAGGGGAAAGAAAAAAAAAGTGCTAACAAGTATTCTTAACTTTATATACAGGTGGAACTTTTATAAACAAAATCACACTATCAAAACAAGCCAATATTGTTTTTTTTTTTAAAGGTAGCTGTAACTGCTAAAGTCTGAATCCCAGCTCTGCCACTTACTAGCTGTGACACTGTAAGCTATTTCACCTGTGTTCCTTACTTATGAAACAGAAATGATAATGGCAAATCCCTCATAATATTATTTGTCGAGAAGACTTTTTTCTTTTGAGAAAGGATCTCACTCTGTTACCTAGGCTAGAGTGCAGTGGTATGATCTTGACTCACTGCAAACTCTGCCTCCCGATTTCAAGTGATCTTCCCACCTCATCCTCCCAAGGAGCTGGGATTACACGTGTGAGACACCCCACCCAGCCTGTTGATGTTAATTAATTAACATTAATTAATTCAAATAAATGAATTAATTTATGTAAAGTACTCAGAATACTGCCTGTACAAAAAAGCCCTATCAACTATTGTTACGAGAACAGAGAAGCATTAAATGATATTTGAAACTATCTATAACAAAGTACTAAAGAAATGTTACTGTAAAACAGGACACATCTATTTAAATATGTCACTTGGATATGTAGCATTATGTTTTATAAAGAAAAATACTTGCTTGTATCTAACATTTCCATCTTGTGGACATTTTTGGTAACTACTGCTCACTATTAAAGTACACCTATACTTTCACTAAAGTAAGATGATCACTAATTGGAAGCCAGATGGTTTGGTTGGAAAAAACCCAACTATGGAATTAGAAAAGACCTGAGTTCAAATAAACTCTTGGTCCCTTATTAGCTGAATGCTGGCATTTATAAGGCTCCATCAATCTGTTCGTCTATATGATACAGTTAAAACTAGATATTTCTCAGAGGATTTATGAGAATTACATGAATTAATTATATGTAAAGCATGTAGCACATAAAAAACATGCAATAAATATTAATGAGTTCTTTCCTTATTTTGCTCATTGCTGGTGACTTGCTTTTTGTGATTGCCAAAACAATTCATATTTTACTTTGTAATTATTTTCATTCTTTTAAAAATTATTTTTAAGCATAGGTAGTACACACAGGATTACAAATTAAAAGGTTAAAAAGAGTAGACAGTGAAAAAATATGCTCTTCTACTACACCTGTTCTCCAGCCTGCCACTACCCATCAGTGCTTCTTCCCAGAGATAATCACTGTTAAGGTTCTCTGATATCTTTCCAGAAATAGTCTGTTGACATAAAAAGCATACACTCAAGTGCAGTTTCTTCTTCTTCCCAACACAAGTGGCATTATTCTATACACTTCTTTTGCACTTTGCTGTTTTGCTTAATATTATATCTGGAAGCTCAGATATAACACAGAGCTGTCTCATTCTTTTTAATGACTACAGAGGACCTAACTGAATGGATACACAAAATTCATTTAGTTTGCCTCCTATTGATATACATTCGGAGTATCTCCATTTTTTTCTTTTACAAACAATGGAATGATGTATATTCTGTGCATAATCATTTTAGTATATTTGTAGAATAAATTCCTGGAGATGGAATTAAGAATATATGTACTTGTAATTTTGGAAGAATGTCAAGCAACTGAAGAGGATCTAACAACTTATAATCCCATTAGCATTGTGTCTGCTTACCTATTGCATCAACTTTTGGTCTTAGTTAACCTGAAAAGTTAAAAACAGTATTTCAGTATAGTCTTAATTTGCATTCATCTTATTACTATTGGGGCTGACTAATCTTTTTTATAATGTCTGAGACATTTTTCCCTTTCTACAAATGATCTGTTTTCCCTTTGCTCATTTTTCTATTGGGTTTTTGGCCTTGCTTATTGATTTGTAGGAGGTATATACAACTTTATAGAGTAGTCCCCCCTTATCCATGGTTCATTTTCCATGGTTATAGTTATCCACTGTCAATAGTTGTCTGAAAATAGGTGAGTACAGTAGAAGAAGATTTTTTTGGGGGGAGGGAAGAACACACATTTAGATAACTTTTATTAGAGTACACGTATAATTGTTCTATTTTATTAATTACTGTTAATATTTTATTGTGTCTAATTTATAAACTAAACTTTATCATAGGTATACATGTATAGGAAAACACAGTATCTAGGGATTGGTACTATCTGCAGTTTCAGGTATCCACTGGAGTTCTTGGAATGTGTCCTCTCCATATAAGGGAGGACTACTGTATGTTAAGAAAGTCATTATTTGTGACATGAGTACAGTATTTTTCCATGGCTTGTCAGTCCTTAGACTTTGTTCCCAGTGTTTTTTACTATGTGGAAATTTGTATTCCTCTGCACTCTCTCCCCCCACATCAATTTGGAAAACACACTGAATGATACGCGCTTTGTTAGATGCTAGGGTACAGAGGCAGGGAACAGGCAAGAAAAAAATGCACTAATGTCATGAGGTAATCTTAGGGAACGACAAGAGTAGACTGGATTCAAATCAAGTAGAAAGTTTTATGAAGGAGGGCTTCTTGGTAGTAGCAACATCTAAACTCAATTTTAAACAATGAGAACGGAGTCAGGTAAATGAAGTGGACATACAGGCCCAGGAAGCAGCATAAAAACAACAAGGAGTACTGTATTACTACTGTAAGCGGTTGTTTTAAAACTAGCGAGGGAGACCTGATTTAACTCAGTTGTCAGAAGGACAACATACACTGTAGATATAACCTAGATTCATGTTGTTTGATTCATGATACTTTTATTTTTGACAACTTGTAAGACTGCAAATGGTAAAAGATGTGTGGAAGAAAACATGAGTTAATTAGCAATGAGATCCTGGGGGAAAACATTTTAAAACTTCTTTTAGCTTGTTCCAGTGTTCTACTTCCTATGTGTTAAATGCTTATACAAAACAAGAAAAGCTTCTGTTTCTAATTTCCCAATGAAGTCTCAATTTCGAGGAAACAAATCCAAAGAATTACTACTTTTATAAAGTCAGTTCAACTTACTGGTTAGGAGACAGACTGTAAGGCTTTTTACAATTTGTTAAAGTGGACAGATTTTGGGTTTAAAATGGAGGCTCTACTGGGTAATTTTGGGCAAGTTATCAAATCTCTAGTCTAGAGTCTTTACCTACAAAATGGTCCTAATCATAGTATCTCCCTCCTAGGGTTGTTTATTCAATAAGTTAAGAAATGAAAAGTGCTTGTTAAGTACATAGTAAGCTTTCAGTAAGTGTTCACTATCATTTTTATCATATCTTGAAGAAGCAACAAAGCTAGATCATTAGTGCTTAAATAAACTTCCAATACACTCCAGAATAAATAATCTCTACCTAAAAATACTATTACATTTTTGGAGCCTAAGTTCTGAGGACTGCCAGGGATCAAGTTCTGATTCTACTACTAACCCTGGGCAAGTTTCTTAATCTCCTTATACCTCCATTTCCTTTTCCAAATATTACCTAATAAAGTTCTTACAGAACTAAGTGAGTTTATACATGTACAGACTCAGAAGAGTACAAATAGTAAGTATTCAGTAAATCTGATATTTTATTATTACTGAATATTGACTATCATATGCCTTCCAATTGGCGAAACTATACATTCATTTTTTAGACCTTTGATTAATATTCCCAGATAGCTTTCCTAAAATGCTAAAGTTATACTCACAAAACAATTCATGAGAATGCAAAGTTTACCACATTCTTAATCAGTACAACTATTAAACATTTCTGGGAAGCATGGTGATTCATGCTTGTAATACCAGTACTTTAGGAGTCTGAGGTGGGAGAACTCTGCCTCTACAGGAAAAAAAAAAAAAAAATCAGCCAGATATGGTGGCACGTGCCTGTGGTCCTAGCTACTACTTGGGGATGAAGGCAGGAGGATCACTTGAGCCCACAAGTTTGAGGCTGTAGTGAGCTATGATCACGCCACTGCAACCCAGTCTGAGTGACAGAGCGACACCCTCTCTCTGGGGAAAAAAAAAATATTTTTGCTAATTTGATAGGACAAATATAGTCATTCATTAATGTCTGGTTTGCATTTAAAAAATTATTAGCAGGGCCAAATATTTTGCCATTTTATTTACTGGTGATCTCTTATTCTGTTTGTCCATATCTTCTGCCCATTTATCTACTGAGTTTAACATGTTTTTCCATTTATCAATTTTAGGATTAAAAACAAGATGTTAATTCTTTGCAATATTTTCTGCAAACTTTTCTTCTTTGTCCTTTTGAAATGCAGAAATTAAATATATTTAATAAAGTCTGTCCTTTTAATGTGATTTTCCCTAATACTTTAAATTTAGAAAGTCCTCCCTAGCTGGAGAGCCAGTAATCTAATTTTTCAAAAAAACAGGCTGATTGATTTTCAAAAAAAAATTTAAATATCTTTAACTAAACTAAAATTTGTTTTGAAGTGACGTTCTAAATTAAGTTTTCCTCCCAAAAGCTTACCAATTATGCCAACACCATTTATGGAATTAGACTTTTCTTCCTTATTGATTTGGTACTGTTAAGAAAATGAACTAAAGATCACACAAAAAACAGAATTTATTGATAAAAATTTCCCAAGGTTATACAGCTCCATACATAAGCTTTAACACATCAAAACAGATTTATAGCCTTTTAGTAAAATACATTACTTATACCTGTTATACATAAATAATAGATTTGTCAAAAACAAAAAAATGTGAGCATTTGAATTTTAGAAGCGAATTTTCACCATGAATGGGCACATTTCATGGTATGAGAGAAAGAAGGTAAGAGAGAGTGATCAATAATGAAGGACAGTAGTGGTTTTTACCTTTTCAAAGTGATTGTACACTTAACTGTCTTATGTTCATAACATTTTTGTGGATGTAGAAATTAAAGCATACACATTTTCAATGACGATCAAGTGGCAAAATTATAATTAGTACTCAGATCTTTTAAGTTGTGATCAAGTGTTTTACCATCCCTTCACCTCTTCTTTTATTGGATCACCCCCTTTCAGCCTACAAATATACTAGTTTATTTCCCCCTGAAAACAATATCCTTTTGACCCAATATGTTGCTTCTGCTACTGCTTCAAAGACTACTGCTCCCCTTTACAGCCAATCTTCAAGACAGAGTTGTCTATAGTGCCTGTCTCCAATTTATCTTATCTGATGGTCTCTTATCCACTTCAACTGATCTTCTGACCTTACTATTCTCCTTACACTGCTCCTGATAAGGTCATCAAGAAGCTCCATCTTACTCTATCCAATTACTGGGCCCTCATCTTACTTGATCTAACAGCAGTATTGGACACTCTCTAGTTCTTGACACACTTCTTTCACTTGGCTTTGAAGACATTACATGCAACTAGTTTTTCTCCCTCCATACTTGCTATTAGTTCTTCATTCCTTTTGTTGAGTGCTCAGGTCTCTTAGTCTTTAACCTCTCTTTCTCCTTCACTTACTCCTTTGATGATACCATTTCATCTCATAATTTATAATTCTATTAACTTTCAGATTTATGTCTCCAATCTAGACCTCTCCTTCAATGCCAGGATGCAACACCCCTCTCAACATCTCAACTTATATGTCTTACAGGCATCCCACACCCATCATGTCCAAATTTGCACTTTTTTTTGTTTTGAGACAGAATCTTGCTCGGCATGCAGTGGCATAACAGCTCATTGCAGCCTTGCCCTCCTGGGCTCTAGTGATCCTCCCACCTCAGCCTCCTGAGTAGCTGGTACTACTGGCATGTGCCACACCAAGATAATTAAAAATTTTTTTTTTTTTAGTAGAGATGAGGTCTTGCTATGTTGCTCAGGCTAGTCTTAAAGTCTTGGGCTTAGGCAATCCTCCTACATTGGCCCCCCACTAACGTGCTGGGATTATAGGCATGAGCCATCACGCCTGGCCAGCCAAAGCTGTAACTCTGAATTGCAGAAACCTGTGCCTCTGAGACTTCCCAGCTATGTAAAAAGCGTTGACATTTTTTGGAGTTCCTCAGGAGAAAGGATAAGTCATCCTTTCTCCAATACCTCATTATTCAAAGCATCAGCAAATCCCACTGTACCTATCTTCAAAACAGGCCCAATATCTGATGCCTTCTCCCATTGTTATCATTCTGGCCGAAGCCACCACTCTACAATATATGAATTATTGGGACAGCTCCCACACTATTACTTCTCCTTCTGTTATATCTGCTTTGCAGAACCAGGGTGATGTTAGTTTGGGGAGGAGGTAGAGCAAGATGGCAAAATAGAAGCCTCCACCAATAGTCCTCCCAATAGGAACACCAAATTTGACAAGTACTTACACAAAAGCGCCTTCCTAAGAAGAAAAAAATCACATGAACAATCACAGTACTTGGTTTTATCTTCAAATCACTGAAAGACGTGCTGAAGAGGGCAGCAAAGACAGTACTCAATTGCCAACACCACCCCTCCTTCACCCCCAGCAGCGGCTGCACAGTGCAAAGAGAGAATCTGTGCACTTAGGGGAGGGAGAGTAACTGGGGGACTCTGCATTAGAACGCAGTGCTCCCAACACTGGGTAGAACTCAGTCAGTGCCCACATATACAGTATTTAGACAGCCCTATCCAGAGAAGACTTGCCCATTTCAGTGGTCAAAACTTGAGTTTCGGCAAGCCTCAAGCCTCACCCCCTTGGGCTAAAGTGCTCTGGGGTCCTAAATAAACTTGAAAGGCTGTCTAGGCCACAAGGACTGCAAATCCTAGACAAGGCGAGTGCTGTGCTTGACGCCAGTAGACTTGGGGGACACCTGACCTAGTGAGACACCAACTGGGGAAGCTAAGGGTGCTTGTGCCAGTCTTCCCCCAGCCCCAGGCAACACAGTTTATGGCTCTGAAAGGGATTCTCCCCCTTCCACGTGAGGAGAGGAGAGGGAAGAGAAGAGGACGTTGTTTTGCAACTTGGATAGCAGCTCAGCCACAGTAGGACAGGGCACTGGGCAGAGTTGTGAGGCCCTGGGCCTTGGCTCTCAGACATTTCCAGACACACCCTGGGCCAGAAGAGAACCCAGTGCCTTGAAGAGAAGGAACAAGTCCTGGTAGGATCCATCACCTGCTGACTAAGGAGCCTTTGGGCCCTAAGTAACCAGTAGCAGCAACTACGTAGTACATGCCGGAAGCCTCGGGCAAGACAGATATGCTGGTTTCAGATGTGACCCAGCGCATTCACAGCTGTGGTGACTACAAGGAGAGATCCCTTTTCCTTGAGAAAAACAGAGGAAAGAGTAAAAGAGACTTTGCCTTAAGCTTTGGTACTAACTCCCCAATTCCAGGCCTTGGCTCTTGGACGGCATCTCTGGACCTACCTGGGGTGGAGAGGAGCCCACTGTCCTGAAGAGAAAGTCCCAGGCCTGGCAGCATTCACCACAAGCTGACTGAAGAGCCCTTGGGCCTTAACTAAACACTGGTAGTACCCTGACAGTACTCCTTGTGGGCCTGTGGTAGTGGTGGACACAGGGAAAGAATCCTCTGCCTGGAAAAAGGGGAAGGAAGTTTGGGAAGGACGTTGTCTTGTAGCTTGGGTGCCAGCTCGGCCACAGTAAAACAGAGCACCAGGATTATTCCTAAGATTCCCAACTCCAGGTCCTGGCTCCTGGACAGCAACTCTGGACCTACCTGCAGCCCAGGGAAACTCAATGCCCTTAAAGGATGCACACAGCCTGGCTGACTTCATCACCTGCTGATTATAGAGCCTTAGAGCCTCACAAAAATATAGGTGGCAGTCAGGTAGTGGTTACACTGGGCCTTGGCAAGACCCAGTGCTGTGCTGGCTTCAGGTCTGACCCAACACAGTCCCAGTGGTGGTGGCCATAGGGGTGCTTTTGTCATCCCTCCTCAGGTCCAGGAAGTTCAGCACAGAAAGAGAAACTCCGTTTGTTTGGGAGAAAGTAAGGGATGAGAACAAGAGTCTCTGCCTGCTAGTCCAGAGGATTCTTCTGGATCTTATCCAAGACCACCAAGGTGGGACTCTACAAATCTGCAAGAACCACTGCATTACTGGGCTTAGGGTATCCCCTAATGCAGATATGGCTGCAGTGACCAAAAATTTAGATCGTAACACCAAAGTTCCTTCAAATACCTGGAAAGCCTGCCCAGGGACAGGTACAAAAAAGCCTAGATTGCAAAGACTACAACAAATACCTAACTCTGCAATGCCCAGACACTGATGAATATCAGCAAGTATCAAGACCATCCAGGAAAACATGACCTCACCAAATGAGCTAAATAAGGCACCAGTGACCAATCTCTAACAGACAGAGATACGTGACTTTTCAGAAAGAGAACTCAAAATAGCTGTTTTGAGGAAACTCAAAGAAGTTCAAGATAACATAGAGAAAGGATTTAGGATCCTATCACATAAATTTAATAAATGAATGGAAATAAAAAGAATTAAGCAGAAATTCTGGAGTTGAAAACACAACTGGCACACGGAAGAATGCATCAGTCACTTAATAGCAGAACTGATCAAGCAGAACAAAGAATTAGTGAGCTTGAAGACAGGCTATTTGCAAATATAGTGAGGAGGCAAGAGAAAAAATAATAAAAAAGAATGAAGTACATCTACAAGATCTAGAAAATAACCTAGAAAAGAGCAAATCTAGCCCAGGTACAGTAGCTCACACCTTGGGAGGCCAAGGAGGGAGGACTGCTTGAGCTCAGGAGTTCGAGACCAGACTAGGCAACATGGCAAAACCCCGCCTTCACCAAAAAAAAAATTAGCTAGGCATCGTGGCATGTGCCTGTTGTCTCAGCTACTCAGGAGGCTGAGGTGAGAGGACTGCTTGAGCCCGGGAGGTGGAGGTTGCAGTGAGCCAAGATCATGCCACTGCATTCCAGCCTGGGCGACAGAGTCAGACCCTCCCTCAAAATAAAAAGGTGGGGTGGGGGCAGAATCTAAGAGTTATTGACCTTAAAGAAGAGATAGAGGGGGGCGGGTAGAAAGTTTATTCAAAGAGAAAATAATAGAGAACTTCCCAAACCCAGGGAAAAATATCAATATTCAAGTACAAGAAGATTATACAACACCAAGGAGATTTAACATAGAGAAGACTACCTCAAGGCAGTTTATAACCAAACTTGTAAATCTCAAGGATAAAGGAAGGATTCTAAAAGCAGCAAGAGAAAAAAACAAAAAAAAAATCAGATAACGTACAATGGAGCTCTAATACTTCTGGGCAGTGGACTTTTCAGTGGAAACCTTATAGGCCAGTAGACAGTGACATGACATATTTATAAAGTGCTGAAGGAAAAAAGACTTTTGTCCTAGAGTAGTATATCTGGCGAAAACAGCCTTCGAACATATAGAAATATTTCCCCAGACAAAAGCTGAGAGATTTCATCAACACCAGAGCTGTCCAACAAGAAATGTCAAAGAGAATTCTTCATTCTGAAAGAAAAGCATGTTAATAATATGAAATCATCTGAAGGTACAAAACTCACTGGCAAGTAAACAGAAAAACATAGAATATTATTACATTGTAATTGCGGTTTGTAAACTATGCACGTCTTAAGGGGAAATATGAAAAGATGAATTGATCAAAAATAATAACCATAATTTTTTAATACATAGATAGCAATGAGATACAAATAGAAACAACAAAAACTTAAAAGTGGGGGGATGAAGTTAAAATTTAAAGTGTTTATTAGTTTTCTTTTTTGCTTGCTTGTTTATGCAATCAGTGTTAAGCTGTCATCAGTTTAAAACAATGGGTTATAAGATATTATTTGCAAGCTTCATGGTAAGCTCAAACCTACAAACATAAAAGAGATACACAAAAAAACAAAAAAGAAAGGGAACAGATCCAAGATGGCCAAATAGGAACAGCTCTGGAGTACAGTTCCCAGCGAGAACAACGCAGAGAGTGAGTGAGTGATCACCATATTTCCAAACAAGTTATTACTGCCCATAGACCAGTAGATTTCCGGGCTGAAAACAGTCATGAGTTTCCAGCACAGCTGCTTCAGCTGGTGGAGCTGGTCTCCGCACAAAAACTCACACAAATCTGGGTGGCCGTTTCAACTAGTGCCTGGAACACCTGGGAGACAGAGCCGCCCATTCAACTGAAAAAAAAGTGGTCTGAAACAGGGAGCCAGGTGATCTGCCTCAGCGGGTCCCACCCCCACAAAGACCAAAAATCTGAAACGCTCTGGAATGACAGTCTCACAGCAAGCACAGCTGGATGCGGGACAGTGCAGCTCTGTGGGGGGAATGGGGTCCGCCATTACCAGGCAGTCCAACACTACCGAGGCAGTCCACCATTACAGAGGCACACTGCCATTACCAAGGCAGTTATAACTATACCTCTATAAACAAAACCTCAAAGAAGTTAGCATAGCAGCTGGGTAGAGGCCACAGCAACTCAGCAATGCATCCGCTGGCAGACTGTGACTAGGCTACCTCCTAGCTGGGCAGGGCATCTCCGAAAAAAGTCAGCAGCATGTAAGCAACTTATAAATAAAGTACCCCCTTCCCAGGACAGAGCACCTGGGGAAAAAGGCAGTCCTGAGTTCCACTGCAGCAGACTTAAATGTACCTGCCCAGCAGCTCTGAATGGAACAACGTAGCTCACAGCTCAGCACTTGAGCTCCTATAAGGGTCAGACTGTCTCCTCAAGCAGGTCCCTGACCCCCATATATCCAAAGAGACACCTCATAAAGGACAACTCCTTTATGAGGTGTGACATCTGGCAGGTATCCTTCTGGGAAAAAGATAACAGAAGAAGAATCTGGCAGAAACCCTTACTGTTCTACAGCTGCCATAGGTAACCCCCAGGCAAGCAGGGTTTGGAGTGGACCTCCAGCAGTCCTACAGCAGAGGGATCTGTTAGAAGGAAAACTAACAAACAGAAATAACTTCATCATCAACAAAAAGGACATCCACTCAGAGACCCCATCCGAAAGACACCAACTACAAAGACCATAGATAGATAAATCAACAAAGATGGGAAGAAATCAGCACAAAAAGGATGAAAACACCCAAAACCAGAACATCTCTCCTCCTCCAAGGGATCACAACTCCTCACCAGCAAGGGAACAAAGCTGGATCGAGAATGAGTCTGATGAACTGACAGAAACAGGCTTCAGAAAATGGGTAATAACACTTCTCTGAGCTAAAAGATCATGTTCTAACCCAATGCAAAGAAACTAAGAACATTGAAAAAACGTTTGACAAAATGCTAACGAGAATAAACAGCTTAGAGAAGAATATAAATGACTTAATGGAACTGAAAAACACAACACGAGAATTTTATGAAGCATATACAAGTTTCAATAGCCGAATCTATCAAGCAGAAGAAAGGCTATTAGAGATTGAAGATCGACTCAATGAAATAAAACAAGACGGCAAGATTAGAAAAAAAAGAGTGAAAAGAAATGAACGAAGCCTCCAAGAAATATAGGATTATGTGAAAAGACCTAATCTATATTTGATAGATGTACCTTAATGTGATGGAGAGAATGAATCCAGGCTGGAAAACACTCTTCAGGATATTATCCAGGAGAAGTTCCCCAACCTAGCAAGGCAGGCCAATATTCAAGTCCAGGAAATACAGAGAACACCGCAAAGTTATTCCTCAAGAAGAGCAACACCAAGGCACATAATCGTCAGATTCACCAGGGTTGAAATGAATGAAAAAATGCTAAGGGCAGCCAGAGAGAAGAGTCGGGTTACCCACAAAGGGAAGCCCATCAGACTCACAGCAGATCTCTCGGCAGAAACCCGACAAGCCAGAAGAGAGTGGGGCCAATATTCAACATCCTTAAAAAAAAGAACTTTCAACTTGGAATTTCATATCCAGCCAAACTAAGCTTCATAAGTGAAGGAGAAAAAAAATCCTTTATGAACAAGCAATTGCTCAGAGATTTCATCACCACCAGGTCTCCCTTACAAGAGCTCATGAAAGCAGCACTAAACATGGAAAGGAACAACCAGTACCAGTCACTCCAAAAACATACCAAAAGGTAAAGAGCATCGACACAATGAAGAAACTGGGTCAGCTAATGGGCAGAACAACCAGCTAGCATCAAAACGGCAGGATCAAATTCACACATAACAATATTAAACTTAAATGTAAATGGGCTTAATGTCCCAATCAAAAGACACAGACTGGAAAACTGGATTAAAAAAGTCAAAACCCATTGGTGTGCTGCATACAGGAAACACATCTCATGTGCAAGGACACAAATAGGCTCAAAATAAAGGGATGGAGGAAGATTTACCAAGCAAATGGAGAGGAAAAAAAAAGCAGGAGTTGTGAATCTAGTCTCTGATAAAATAGACTTTAAACCAACAGAGATCAAAAGAGACAAAGAAAGGGATTATATAATGGTAAAAGGATCAATGCAACAAGAAGAGCTAACGATCCTAAATATATATGCACCCAATACAGGACCACCCAGATACAGAAAGCAAGTTCTTAACTACTTACAAAGAGATTTAGACTCCCACACAATAATAGTGGGAGACTTTAACACTCCACTGTCAATATTAGACAGATAAATGAAACAGAAAATTAACAAGGTTATCCAGGACTTGAACTCAGACCTGTACCAAGCAATCTAATAGACATATACAGAACTCTCCACCCCAAAGCCACAGAATATACATTCTTCTCAGCACATCACACCTACTTTACAAATAACCACGTAATTCGAAGTAAATCACTCCTCAGCAAACGCAAAAGAACAGAAATCGTAACAAACAGTCTCTTAGACCACAGTGCAATCAAATTAGAACTCAGGATGAAGAAACTAAGAACCGCACAACTTCATGGAAACTGAGCAACTGTCTCTTGAATGTTGACTGGATAAACAATGAAATGAAGGGAGAAATAAAGATGTTCTTCAAAACCAACGAGAACGAAGACACAACGTACCAGAATCTCTGGGACACATTTAAAGCAGTCTCTAGAGGAAAATTTACAGCAAACAATGCCTACATGAGAAGCAAGGAAAGATCTACAATCGATACCCTATCATCAAAATTGAAAGAGCTAGGGGAGCAAGATCAAAAACCTCAAAAGTCAGCAGAAGACAAGAAATAACTAATCAGAGCAGAACTGAAGGAGATAGAGACACAAAAAACCTTTCAAAAAAATCAATAAATCCAGGAGCTGGTTTTTTGAAAAGATCAACAACATAGAGAGACTACTAGCCAGATTAATAAAAAAGAAAAGAGAGAAGAATCAAATAGATGCAATAAAAAACGATAAAGGGGATATCACCACAGATTCCACAGAAATACAAACTACCATCAGAGATTACTACAAACAACTCTATGCACATAAAACAGTAAACCTGGAAGAAATGGATTAATTACTGGACACTTGCACCCTCCCAAGCCTAAACCAGGAAGAAGTTGAAACCCTGAATAGACCAATAACAGGGGCTGAAGTTGAGGCAGCAATTAATAGCATACCAACCAAAAAAAGCCCAGGTCCAGATGGGTGCACAGCCGAATTCTACCAGACATACAAAGAGGAGTTAGTACCATTCCTTCTGAAACAACTCCAAACAATCCAAAAAGAGGGAATCCTTCTCAAATCATTTTATGAGACCAACATCATCCTGATACCAAAACCCGGCAGAGACTCAACAAAAAAAGAAAACTTCAGGCCAATATCCAAGATGAACATAAATGCAAAAATCTTCAATAAAATACTGGCAAACTGATTGCAACAGCACATCAAAAAGCTTATTAATCACGAACAAGTAGGCTTCATTCCAGGGATGATAAACCCACAGCCAATATCATATTGAATGAGCAACAACTGGAAGCATTCCCTTTGAAATCTGGCACTAGACAAAGATGCCCTCTCTCACCACTCCTATTCAATATACCATTGGAAGTTCTAGCCACAGCCATCAGGAAAGAAAAAGAAATAACGCATATTCAATTAGGAAAGGAGGAAGTCAAATTGTCTCTATTTGCAGACAACATGACTGTATATTTAGAAGACCCCA